>CP139504.1:110421747-110476873 GCA_021014915.2 Artemisia tridentata subsp. tridentata
TAGTAGACAATATATATATATATATATATATATATATATATATATATATATATATATATATATATATATATATATATGTGTGTGTGTGTGTGTGTGTGTGTGTGTGTGTGTGTGTGTGTGTGTGTGTGTGTATACACATATATATATATATATATATATATATATATATATATATATATATATACTAGACTTCAAAGCTCGCCCGATGGGCGGGCATGACTTCTAATTATAGATTGAGTGGTTTTAGTCAATTTTAAATTATGTTTAAATTTTGTTATATGAAACACAATAAAATATAGCCACTTATATGTAAACACAATAAAATATAGCCACTTATATTCGTCGTTTGGTTGTTTTTGATCATCACTATTTCATCCTTTATTATTTGCACGAATACGAAGCATTTTATTTTCTTTCACGCAGAAAGCATATAAGTGTATCCAACCTAAACATGAATAGCTTCTATCAATCGATGCAAGTGGTGTAGCATACTCATTACGAAACCATTTTTAAAGACTTTTTTGTAGGACTAATCGATATTGAGCCCGATGGGCAGGCATGACTTGTATTTTTTATTTGGATGGCTCTATTCATTATGAAACCATTTTTTAAGGTATTTTTTTTAGGTGTAAGGAATATTGTTTTTTTGGATGAAAATACATTTTATATCCTAATAACATTCGAATGCGGTTTGATGTATATTGAAAAACATATATTTTATAATGAATAAATTTAAGCTAATAATTACTATTCAAAGGTTACAGTTGACCTATACATGGTCATTTCACGTAACTATTTTTAGTTTGTTACCTTCAAGAGAATAACTATTATTATTAAATTTAATAGACCAAATTATATTTGATCAAAAAAATGTGTATCCGGATGAAGAAAACATGAATCTACAATCTTGATCTTATAATTTCAGTTACTATATTAAGAAACTGCATCCGTGGACTGTATTATTCAAGTGTATTTTGATGTAAATAATTTGGTGGATCTCCTTTTTTTTTTTTTTTTTTTTTCTGTTATGGCATGACCTTCTGTTTGTAAAATATTAAGAGAAACGTCTTTGAAGAACATGCAAGTTGTGTAGCATACTCATTAATAAGATATTCTTATAGACTTGCTACATTGTCTTTTCATCTTATCAGATATAATTACTCGTAGCTTCTTCACACTAAGTATCATTATGTAATACCTGAAATTCAGATAACATGTAAAAAGACCAAAATGCCCCTACTACTTAATTAATTTATAAAAAGCTATTATAAGCACCAAATTAATCTGAATTATGTGAAATAAATTACATATGAAGTAAAATAAAATTAAGAAAAGACTTTTAAATAATTTTTACATGTCCAAATAATTTTTGTACTACATTACAAAATATGTGAACCAAAATTATGTATTTATTTAATTAGTTATGTTTTGATTTGATATTAAAAGATGAGGATAATTACAAATAATGAGGATATAATCAACATAAAATAAAAATCTGATTTCTTAACAAATATGGGCCGAGATTTATGCAAGCCCTTCCCTAAAAACCAGTATTCACTTTCTACATAATTATTTACTCATATTTCTTTCCATTTTGAAAACCGTATAACCCAAAAACCACCAAACAATTCGCCTCTAATTCATACGATTTTCTGGAGCTTGTTCTTGATTTTTCTGGAGTTCACCAAGGAGTAGGGAAGCCAAGAAAAATAGCTATTCGATTTATAGAAGCCTGGTTCAAGCGTGTCATATTTTCTTGTGTCGATTGTAAAAACGTGAGGTAAATTCCATTTTAATTCATTCGATCATGCCAAAATTCTTTTGGTATTTTTCCTGAGTCTCTTACATCATATATGATCTGTGAAAAATGGTTACAAGGTTTGTTGGTCGCGTTTGTGCTCGTGGAGGATTTTGGTGTCGACTTAAGCTAAGCGTGTGGTTTTATTTCTCATCCTTCATTCGATCACTCTAAGCCTCATCTGGTATTTTTCTCATGATCTCTACATCACATAAGGTCAAAATAAAATGATAAACACGAACCATGCAGATCCATGGGTCGCTTGTGAATTAACGAATTTATAAACCCTAAAAACGTGATTATTCTGTATAAAATACATACTATTTTTCTGAGGCGTAAACTTAATTTTCCTGAGTTCTATATATATAATATCACGTAAGAAAAATGATAATCTAATTTATAGAGGCTTGGATCATGCCTTGTTGATTTTGTTATAATCGGCTAAAAGAGAAAACAAGGAAACAAGTAAAATAAATCCAAATCGATTTAGGGTTAGGGTTTTGGTATATAAATCTGATCATTAATTATGTTTTAAGGTTGTCATGATGATGGGGTAATGATTGGAGGACTAAATTAGGGTTCGCAATGTTTTTGTATTGTTTTTGGTAAGTAACGATTGGAAATAAAAATCTAAAGGGCTGTTTTGTAAATTCTAAAACTCAAGGGACATTTTTGTAAGACTTTATAAATCTGGGATAATATATGAAAAATATAAAGTGAGGGTCTTATGTGTAAAATTTGCTAGATATGAAATTAATGATAAATATTGTGTACGATTTGTAAAGAATTAAAGTAGAGGGACTAAAAATGTAAATCCTGGAAACTTGAAGTCATTTGGGTAAATAATGATATTAAGAGTGTTTTGTGTAATTTTGAGTAGTTATGGGCTTAATATGTAATTGTTACGAAATTATGATTTAATTTATAAGTTTTGTAAAAAAAATTAAAGGATCATTTATGTAATGTATAAATTCTGAGGGATCTAATTTGTAATTCATATAAGTCTGAGGTTATGTTTTGTAACTTTGTAAAATAAGGTACTTGTTTGGAAAATATGAATATTATAAGGATTAAAACATGAATTATGTAAAGGTAGGGTTTGTTTTGTAAATTATATAACTAAAGGGGTTTAATCTGTAAATGGTGAAACTAAAAGGATTAAGATGTCATTCTGAATAAAATAAGTATTTAAGTCAGTAACTTAAAGTATTTTCACTTTATGCCTTTGAATTAGATGAATTTACAATTAAAACCCTGAACTATGAAAATCGGTCATAATAAACCCTAAACTTTTGTGACCTGCTAGAAGATACCTTAATACCATAATAAGCCTTAAATAAGGACTTAACTTAATCTGAGATAACTAAAACCCACTTGTCATTTTGTCTTCTACTCCCTTAGGTTCGAGGAAGGAGTAATCTAATCTCTATCAGCGTTTATCTCTGTATTCTTGCATTCATAATAAGGTACAGATATTCTGCCCTTCTCTAGTAAGGTGCCTTCGTTTTCTTTTGATTTTGTATTTTGATTCGTTTAGGATTCCCTATACCATTGCTATGTTCCCTCCTGTTTGTGCACCGTTCATGTGATCTTTTATTTGTGAATCCTTGATGTGTTTTCCTTTGTTCTGAAACTTCTTGAATCTCTTTGTTTTAACCTATTGTCCTGAATCCTGATCTGTAAATCTTGTTTTGAAACTTAATCTGATATACTTGTAGTAAAACTTGATTTGATTTTTGATATAAATCTTAATCTGTTAAATCCTTATTTGAACATAATTGATTTTGGAACTATCTTTAAAATACATATGAAACCGTTTGAGAAAAGCTATTTTACAAGAAGCAACACTATTTTAATGGAAGTTAATAAAAGTTTTGGAAGACCATTTTTATGAAAACTATTTTGTAAGATCAGTTATCATGAAACCGTTTATGAAGGATTGTTTAAATGGACTTTTAAATAGAAACCTTTTTAAATGAACTTTTGCTATGACCTCTAATTATGAACTTGTGAAAACTCTTTTCTGAAAACCTTTTGATATTGCTCTTTGGAGCTGAACTTAAACTTTGATATAAAAACTTAATCTGATAAACTCCGACTAAAACCTTTAATATTAAATCCTAAAAATTTCTTGATATGAACCTTATGCCATGAACCCTTAAGATTTGACTTTCTAATTATGCTAGTACATTTGACCTTTGACCTGACAGTTTGATATCCGAGCCAATCACTAGGCATGAGGGTTTCATGTCCATGTCATTGACGCACCTCTGACATGACTCTAGGGCAGGAGAGTGATGACCTGTTCCGTCCCTTATTTATTTTTTGCTATGGCCAATATAATTATGATTATTGATTTATCTGTAGGGCGTATGGGTGCATCCTAGATTTGACCTGTTATCTGTATATGTTGTATGATTATGATTATTATATATGGTGACTGATTATATGTGCGATACACGTCTTTCACTTTGTCTGAGAGCTGATCACTCTACACAGGTTTGTTTTATTATATTAGTAATGATATGGTATTGTCAGTCATCTGGGTAGTGATAGATTCCTGTGTTCCTGTTTTCTTAAATCTTATTCACTTTTGTGCTTTTCTTTTATTCATGATCCATTTCTCATTCCTTTCATTTTGATTTCGTATCGGTATGATCTGCATTCTTGATTTCCCTTGTACTACTATACATTATCGATTCTTGTTATCTATATATCTGTTCACTGAGCTCTCGTAGCTCAGCCGCGTTTTCTTTTTCATGCGGCAAGTATTAGTAGGAAGCTGGGAATGAGTGAAGAGTGTACCTTGGACTTAGAAGATTGGATAGCTATGCTGGGTTAGAGTTGGAATGAAGACATTATGTTTTAGAATTAGTTTTGGAAGTTTTAATTGTAACCATTTAGATTCAATATTTCATTTGAGATCCTTGAATTTTTGTATTATTGTATTAGTATGCTTTGTTTTGATCTGATAAGTATCCATTGTTGTGATATCTTTACCCTTGTCGGGTTGGGGTGTTACAATTTATGGTATCAGAGCTAACAGGCTGCGACTCGTAATACATTTACCCTTGACCTGTGAATCCTGGACCACTAAGTTTCCACTGTAGGCGCTCGTAGGACAACCTTTGAGAATTTGCTTTAGGATTTCCCTATAGGAACTTAAATCCTGACTAGTGAGGAATGAATAGATTATAAAGGCATTTTGTTTAAGTAGTATTGCTTCCGCATCACTCTGATTCATGCCTTGCTTTTGGTTAAAGCCTCTTGAAATCACACTTGGAAATTTAGAGCTTATGCCTTGCACCACCTAAGAATTGAACCTAAATAAAACCTGAAGCATTGAAAATTGCATAGTAGTCATCCGACACTATTTGATCCTTGCTTTCAGATTCCGACTCCAACCTCCGAACCTTTTGTTAATCATCCTGATACCTCTTCGGGCATTCTGAGAATTCCCTTGACAATGATGTACTTGATACATTCCGTCAGTTGTTTCTTGCTTCCGAGGATCATCTACTTTTGACACTATTTAATTTCGTCTTACCCATCCCTGTTTCCATAAGAAGTCTAGTGTTCTTATAAGGATTGATTTACTGATCATCTAATATTGACGACTATCCTCATTTTGATGCAAATACTATCTCCGTAGGAAATTGTTAAAAGAGCATGACGATGCTGATAACTGATATTTCTATACGTCTCATTTTGACAGTATACGATGTTCGTATTGCCGATAATTCGCAACCTACCTGTCACTTGTGCTAGATAGCTAAATAAGGTCCCAACACCTTGAATTGTTCGCCTATTTATTTCCCCCTACTTTTGTTATGAAAACCTTTAACCGCTCAAATCTGATAAGATTAATGTTGCTATGGAAACACTTACCCCGTTCTTATTTGATCTTCATTTTTCCCTGATACCTAACAGTATCTACCCCGAGAAAGCGTTGGCATTGAAAGTTTTGTGGTACAAATTTTCCGGTGCTTTCTGATGAAACTCTTGGGTTTTCCTTCCTGTTTGAGAAGTAGAATTGACTCTGAACCGATCTCAGTTGACGAGCCATTGATGCTATAGAAGTTGAAGGACTGATGAAGCAACCACAAGAACTCCTAAGATAGGAGATGGCTAACTGAGAGCAACTTCCGTAAAGTATTTCAGTTTTATTCGTAAAGATTGGTTATGTGAATTAGATATGAAGTTTTCCCTGAAACGATTCATGAAAACTGTTTTCTACTCATTGTGACCATCATGAGTCTTAAATAATGCCAATAGTATTGGCTAATAAGAATCATGTTTTCACGAGTATTTGGACAATTGTCATAGTATGACAACATGTTTGTGCTCTGAGACGAACGAGGAACATGTAGACCATTTTCGTATTGAGGAATGACCCTTTGTTCGGGACGAGTAAATTTGCTTGGCTTTCAGAGATTGTAGCAGACAATACTACCAGGCATCCGGTGACGACAGCAATCAGAATTGGCGAATTTCGAATTCTTCTAGGAGACTTGTCAAAGACACACAACCTTACTTCTCTATTCAGTTTAGTTGTACTAAGATGAATTGAGAGTAGAAGCAGGCTCATGAATGGGTAATACACAGCGACTAGGTCAGAGATTCATGTTACCACACCACAGTTCCAAGAAGAAGTGCCGAAGGCTTGAGGGATCAGGCTCAAGTTATAAATCCTTTTCACCCGATGATCATATGGACATACATAGGCAGACTGCCTGGAATCGAGAGAGATTTAAGAGCATGTATTGAATGGATGACATAGTTCACTTCCGTTTGACCTATTTAAATTTCGGTTACCTGATGATAAAATCCTTTGAATGGTTTAGGTTCTCTATTACTAATTCCGCTTTGTGTTCATTCCGCGTATGTAGGACGATGGCTTTGATATGTCAAATTTGACGAATGATGGATGACCTGATGCTTTTGATGATGTGCCCAAATTCTGATAAACATTCTAGATCGGTTCCGTTCACCCCTTCGAGTGATTCGTTCTCCTCTTAGTTAAGGTATTTGATTTTTGTGACCTCTGAGACTATAGGAAGACTAGGTGGATTTAGATAAGTTGTTATGTTCACGACTTGAGATAAAGTATGACCATCATGAGGGCATATTTATATGATGCCAGTATTATGACGTCTGGCCAACGTGATAATACTTACATCATATAACGTGCACTTGTTGTGGGCATCGGATATTTCGAGAAGTGCCTTAGAGCTTTAGAAATCCTGATAACTGTTTGAGATCATCTGCGTTAGTGAGACTTTAAGTTCATTCTACCTTTACGCGTAATCTGCTTTCGCCGTTATACGAATTGATACATCTGGATTCTAGTCACGCATTCTGCTGACCTCTGGACTCCCGATAAAAATCTTAGGTTCTGTTATAGAACTTCTACCAATTGATGTTATCGATAATCTATTCCTGTGCATTCTAATCTGACTTGTCAAATCAAAATCCTGTGTAATTCTTACGTCTCTTCCGAGAGAATCCGATCATCATCTATTAGGTCTGGTATGTCCTTGTTTTGTGTTCCGTTCTCTTTTCTTTCTACTTCCTGCAAATTTCGAGGACGAAATTTTTTTGTTAGTGGGGAAGAAGTTGTAATACCTGAAATTCAGATAACATGTAAAAAGACCAAAATGCCCCTACTACTTAATTAATTTATAAAAAGCTATTATAAGCACCAAATTAATCTGAATTATGTGAAATAAATTACATATGAAGTAAAATAAAATTAAGAAAAGACTTTTAAATAATTTTTACATGTCCAAATAATTTTTGTACTACATTACAAAATATGTGAACCAAAATTATGTATTTATTTAATTAGTTATGTTTTGATTTGATATTAAAAGATGAGGATAATTACAAATAATGAGGATAGGATCAACATAAAATAAAAATCTGATTTCTTAACAAATATGGGCCGAGATTTATGCAAGCCCTTCCCTAAAAATCAGTATTCACATTCTACATAATTATTGACTCATATTTCTTTCCATTTTGAAAACCGTATAACCCAAAAACCACCAAACAATTCGCCTCTAATTCATACGATTTTCTGGAGCTTGTTCTTTATTTTTCTGGAGTTCACCAAGGAGTAGGGAAGCCAAGAAAAATAGCTATTCGATTTATAGAAGCCTGGTTCAAGCGTGTCGTATTTTCTTGTGTCGATTGTAAAAACGTGAGGTAAATTCCATTTTAATTCATTCGATCATGCCAAAATTCTTTTAGTATTTTTCCTGAGCCTCTTACATCATATATGATCTATGAAAAATGGTTACAAGGTTTGTTGGTCGCGTTTGTGCTCGTGGAGGATTTTGGTGTCGACTTAAGCTAAGCGTGTGGTTTTATTTCTCATCCTTCATTCGATCACTCTAAGCCTCATCTGGTATTTTTCTCATGATCTCTACATCACATAAGGTCAAAATAAAATGATAAACACGAACCATGCAGATCCATGGGTCGCTTATGAATTAACGAATTTATAAACCCTAAAAACGTGATTATTCTGTATAAAATACATACTATTTTTCTGAGGCGTAAACTTAATTTTCCTGAGTTCTATATATATAATATCACGTAAGAAAAATGATAATCTAATTTATAGAGGCTTGGATCATGTCTTGTTGATTTTGTTATAATCGGCTAAAAGAGAAAACAAGGAAACAAGTAAAATAAATCCAAATCGATTTAGGGTTAGGGTTTTGGTATATAAATCTGATCATTAATTATGTTTTAAGGTTGTCATGATGATGGGGTAATGATTGGAGGACTAAATTAGGGTTCGCAATGTTTTTGTATTGTTTTTGGTAAGTAACGATTGGAAATAAAAATCTAAAGGGCTGTTTTGTAAATTCTAAAACTCAAGGGACATTTTTGTAAGACTTTATAAATCTGGGATAATATATGAAAAATATAAAGTGAGGGTCTTATGTGTAAAATTTGCTAGATATGAAATTAATGATAAATATTGTGTACGATTTGTAAAGAATTAAAGTAGAGGGACTAAAAATGTAAATCCTGGAAACTTGAAGTCATTTGGATAAATAATGATATTAAGAGTGTTTTGTGTAATTTTGAGTAGTTATGGGCATAATATGTAATTGTTACGAAATTATGATTTAATTTATAAGTTTTGTAAAAAAATTAAAGGATCATTTATGTAATGTATAAATTCTGAGGGATCTAATTTGTAATTCATATAAGTCTGAGGTTATGTTTTGTAACTTTGTAAATTAAGGTACTTGTTTGGAAAATATGAATATTATAAGGATTAAAACATGAATTATGTAAAGGTAGGGTTTGTTTTGTAAATTATATAACTAAAGGGGTTTAATCTGTAAATGGTGAAACTAAAAGGATTAAGATGTCATTCTGAATAAAATAAGTATTTAAGTCAGTAACTTAAAGTATTTTCACTTTATGCCTTTGAATTAGATGAATTTACAATTAAAACCCTGAACTATGAAAATCTGTCATAATAAACCCTAAACTTTTGTAACCTGCTAGAAGATACCTTAATACCATAATAAGCCTTAAATAAGGACTTAACTTAATCTGAGATAACTAAAACCCACTTTTCATTTTGTCTTCTACTCCCTTAGGTTCGAGGAAGGAGTAATCTAATCTCTATCAGCGTTTATCTCTGTGTTCTTGCATTCATAACAAGGTACAGATATTCTGCCCTTCTCTAGTAAGGTGCCTTCGTTTTCTTTTGATTTTGTATTTTGATTCGTTTAGGATTCCCTATACCATTGCTATGTTCCCTCCTGTTTGTGCACCGTTCATGTGATCTTTTATTTGTGAATCCTTGATGTGTTTTCCTTGTTCTGAAACTTCTTGAATCTCTTTGTTTTGACCTATTGTCCTGAATCCTGATCTGTAAATCTTGTTTTGAAACTTAATCTGATATACTTATAGTAAAACTTGATTTGATTTTTGATATAAATCTTAATCTGTTAAATCCTTATTTGAACATAATTGATTTTGGAACTATCTTTAAAATACATATGAAACCGTTTGAGAAAAGCTATTTTACAAGAAGCAACACTATTTTAATGGAAGTTAATAAAAGTTTTGGAAGACCATTTTTATGAAAACTATTTTGTAAGATCAGTTATCATGAAACCGTTTGTGAAGGATTGTTTAAATGGACTTTTAAATAGAAACCTTTTTAAATGAACTTTTGCTATGACCTCTAATTATGAACTTGTGAAAACTCTTTTCTGAAAACCTTTTGATATTGCCCTTTGGAACTGAACTTAAACTTTGATATAAAAACTTAATCTGATAAACTCCGACTAAAACCTTTAATATTAAATCCTAAAAATTTCTTGATATGAACCTTATGCCATGAACCCTTAAGATTTGACTTTCTAATTATGCTAGTACATTTGACCTTTGACCTGACAATTTGATATCCGAGCCAATCACTAGGCATGAGGGTTTCATGTCCATGTCATTGACGCACCTCTGACATGACTCTAGGGCAGGAGAGTGATGACCTGTTCCGTCCCTTATTTATTATTTGCTATGGCCAATATAATTATGATTATTGATTTATCTGTGGGGCGTATGGGTGCATCCTAGATTTGACCTGTTATCTATATATGTTGTATGATTATGATTATTATATCTGGTGACTGATTATGTGTGCGATACACGTCTTTCACTTTGTCTGAGAGCTGATCACTCTACACAGGTTTGTTTTATTATATTAGTAATGATATGGTATTGTCAGTCATCTGGGCTAGTGATAGATTCCTGTGTTCCTGTTTTCTTAAATCTTATTCACTTTTGTGCTTTTCTTTTATTCATGATCCATTTCTCATTCCTTTCATTTTGATTTCGTATCGGTATGATCTGCATTCCTGATTTCCCTTGTACTACTATACATTATCGTTTCTTGTTATCTATATATCTGTTCACTGAGCTCTCGTAGCTCAGCCGCGTTTTCTTTTTCACGCGGCAGGTATTAGTAGGAAGCTGGGAATGAGTGAAGAGTGTACCTTGGACTTAGAAGATTGGATAGCTATGCTGGGTTAGAGTTGGAATGAAGACATTATGTTTTAGAATTAGTTTTGGAAGTTTTAATTGTAACCATTTAGATTCAATATTTCATTTGAGATCCTTGAATTTTTGTATTACTGTATTAGTATGCTTTGTTTTGACCTGATAAGTATCCATTGTTGTGATATCTTTACCCTTGTCGGGTTGGGGTGTTACAATTTATGGTATCAGAGCTAACAGGCTGCGACTCGTAATACATTTACCCTTGACCTGTGAATCCTGGACCACTAAGTTTCCACTGTAGGCGCTCGTAGGACAACCTTTGAGAATTTGCTTTAGGATTTCCCTATAGGAACTTAAATCCTGACTAGTGAGGAATGAATAGATTATAAAGGCATTTTGTTTAAGTAGTATTGCTTCCGCATCACTCTGATTCATGCCTTGCTTTTGGTTAAAGCCTATTGAAATCACACTTGGAAATTTAGAGCTTATGCCTTGCACCACCTAAGAATTGAACCTAAATAAAACCTGAAGCATTGAAAATTGCATAGTAGTCATCCGACACTATTTGATCCTTGCTTTCAGATTCCGACTCCAACCTCCGAACCTTTTGTTAATCATCCTGATGCCTCTTCGGGCATTCTGAGAATTCCCTTGACAATGATGTACTTGATACATTTCGTCAGTTGTTTCTTGCTTTCGAGGATCATCTACTTTTGACACTATTTAATTTCGTCTTAACCATCCCTGTTTCCATAAGAAGTCTAGTGTTCTTATAAGGATTGATTTACTGATCATCTAATATTGACGACTATCCTCATTTTGATGCAAATACTATCTCCGTAGGAAATTGTTAAAAGAGCATGATGATGCTGATAACTGATATTTCTATACGTCTCACTTTGACAGTATACGATGTTCGTATTACCGATTATTCGCAACCTACCTGCCATTTGTGCTAAATAGCTAAATAAGGTCCCAACACCTTGAATTGTTCGCCTATTTATTCCCCCTACTTTTGTTATGAAAACCCTTAACCGCTCAAATCTGATAAGATTAATGTTGCTATGGAAACACTTACCCCGTTCTTATTTGATCTTCATTTTTCCCTGATACCTAACAGTATCTACCCCGAGAAAGCGTTGGCATTGAAAGTTTTGTGGTACAAATTTTCCGGTGCTTTCTGATGAAACTCTTGGGTTTTCCTTCCTGTTTGAGAAGTAGAATTGACTCTGAACCGATCTCAGTTGACGAGCCATGATGCTATAGAAGTTGAAGGACTGAAGAAGCAACCACAAGAACTCCTAAGATAGGAGATGGCTAACTGAGAGCAACTTCCGTAAAGTATTTCAGTTTTATTCGTAAAGATTGGTTATGTGAATTAGATATGAAGTTTTCCCTGAAACATTTCATGAAAACTGTTTCCGTACTCATTGTGACCATCATGAGTTTTAAATAATGCCAATTGTATTGGCTAATAAGAATCATGTTTTCACGAGTATTTGGACAATTGTCATAGTATGACGGCATGTTTTTGCTCTGAGACGAACGAGGAACATGTAGACCATCTTCGTATTGAGGAATGACCCTTTGTTCGGGACGAGTAAATTTTCTTGGCTTTTAGAGATTGTAGCAGACAATACTACCAGGCATCCGGTGACGACAACAATCAGAATTGGCGAATTTCGAATTGTGCTAGGTGTGAGATCCCACGAAAATCCGCTATGATAATCCTAATCAATTAAAGATAACCTAGAGTTACTGCCTACTAAAACCCGATTTTTGCGAGGAAATTTAAATTTTTTTTATTATTGCCACAGTATGTATTCGCGACATATACTAAATGACAACATGTATCTCGAAACTCAGTGATCCACAAAACTTCATTTACACTAAGTTTATATTTTACAAATTACAAAATCTCAACTCATTCCTAATTACCAAAAATCCCACAATACATTACACCTATTCCATTAATTTATACTAATTACACCAAATCCACACTAAATATATTTTACATCTTCATTACATATACCTAGCTACAACTCAATCTGACCACCAAAGCCCAACAACTCCATGCACGCTAAGCAGCCCATCACCATACCTTGTTACACGCCTCAGGTCCAATTCCAAGTTAGTTAACTTTGTGATCTTACTGCAAAACTCGACAGCCACCACCTCTCTAAAGCAATCACTTTTCTCGCTAATTATAAACACAACTTGTCAATATTTTTACACCGTCGTGATCACATCCCACTAGACTGTATATATGTCTAATTACGATACTAGATATTGAATATACCTATAATTGTGAAGGCCATTTGTGTCTTCCAAAAATTCCCAAGAATATAACCGAAAGGCCACAAATTCCACCCTACTCAAACACTGACTACTCTTATAATTTCCTAAGATTTTCTCTAGCATTTATCCACATATGGATCTATAATATAATCAGTAACTCTTAGCATGCTATGATATTAATATCAAATTATATTTTGCAAAACACTTCATGCACCCACCTAAAAATTTCAACCGAATATACATAAGTACAATCCAACAGCCAAAGACAAACTTCACCAAACCTTCATAGATATTTTGCAATAACATACCTAGGTGTCCATCTAACTACAGTAGAAGCAAATGATTGATGAAAACAATACGTGTATATTTCCCTCTATAAAACTTACATCTTCTACCTACCTTACATTACCTAACTTTTTCATGTAATCTGCCATCAATACCATCTCCTTTAGCAATCCATCTCACTCATCTATTATACTCTCACCCAACATCTTATAAACTCAGAAACATATATATCACACTTTAGAAAGAAAATCGGGTAGGAATTTAAAACGTATTAAGCCACTAAAATGCCGACTGCCATTCCTTACTTTAATGCAATCCTTCGAACTCAACACACCTTCTCATTATTGTCAATCCCACCAATACCCTTAGAAGCCAGAAGTCCAGCCACTTTCGAAGTAACCCAGCAAGCAGAAACCTGTGAAAATGTAATTTGAACTTAGTTAATAAATTGTTACTTCACCCTTGTGATTTCAGTCGAACCCCACTACCCCTTCCTTATCTCTCACTCACCCACTCGCATGCTAACACAAACATTTCCCAAGCCTCTCTAATTCAGTTCCATCACGCCTCGAAGTCCAGAAGATGCTCTTGTCAATCGGGTTCCAGAAAAACAAGTCGACCGACATATTCCTAGTATATATTGTCTAGTTCTAGAACGAGTTGTGCTCCACTCGATTTCTACTGCCTTCCCCACCACCTTTCAAAGGTGTGGTAAGTCTTTTTGCCTCCTTTTCAATACACACCTCACATACACTAATCACATGCATATTCCATTTTATAGCGAACGTATATATATTAACTAAGTAAACTACATAAGGTCCACAACCCTCACTGTGAACAAGATAGACGCTACTTACACCTAAAACTACTAGTACATGTTTAATATATCACGCATGCATATTTATTCCATACTCGAACGTATAGTAATTTATTATGTTGAAAACACAATATTCTATTTTGAAACATATATATATACTATTAAACTCACCTTGTGAAGTCTTAACCATCACCTCACACTACTCTTGTGTTTAAATAGCATGCATGCATCCATTCATTCGAACGTATAGTACATCGCTACTGGAACATATTGTGTGCATAAACTTATTATGAATTATGTAAAAAGTCGAGCACCATCTTGTGAAGACCTATCCACCACTCACACAATTCTTATATATTTGCATGGCATAACTCTTGCATATAACTAAAATGGTAAAACACTTAGAAATATCTCAAAACTTTGGTATACATAAACAGTTTCCAGTCTATTCAAGCATGACTTCATATCTCACAACTCGACCTAGTAACTATATGTTATTTTTACCCGACCTATTACACGAAGTAACAAACTATATTTTTCGTTTAGAAACATTGTAAAAACAGGCGAGAAACAACCATTTAAAAATACCGAACCAATCACAGAAGTACTAAATTGTTTTTTTTTAGAAAATATAACTTAACAATTATTTTCGATAATGGGCTTAACTAGAGCCCAATAAGAATTTACGATTTAACAGCCCAACAGGCCCATATGGCATATTTTCAGAATCATAAAAATAACTTAAGTTCAGGCCCAAAACTATTTTACATGCCCTCGCCTCTAAAATATTAAATGGACTTTAAGTTAAATTCGTGTGTGGCCCAATTATACAAAAATGAGCTCTTTTCTGAAATAAGCACTTGAAATAAGTTAAAATGAACTTAATAAAGTTATAGAAATTTTCAGAATATTTTTCCCGTCATTTTTATGCAAAAAGGACTAAAAATGTAACGCGAGTTAACCGGAAGGACCAAAACTGCCAAACCGTGTAACCCATGGACTGAAACTGCTAAAACAGATTATAAAGAACTTAAATTGACATACCTTTGGACTTCAAGCCTTATATGGACATATGGACAAGATTTGGACTATTATGGACTTTGGACTTAACCGAGGACTAACAACGTAACGCAATCGCAGTTAGACTAAGAAGTGTAAAATCTGAAAAGGACAAAGACTTATTTAATTCCACTTGACATTCTTAATTCATTTTCTATTTTCATCCTTCATTTCATATGCATTTTACATTTTTAGTTATGCATTATTTATAGTTTCGTTATTAGAAATATTAGCGACCTCCACTTGCATATTATTTCAGCATATTTCGGAAAAGTAATATTTTGGGTCATTGGAGATAGGAACCAAGATAATATTATAGATATTATATTTTTTTTTAACTTGAGGCATTTTAAGCATATCACACACTCACATCACCGATCAAATCGTTATACGATTTATCCTTTCCACATTCGTATTAGTAGAAAATTAGACTCTTAGACTTCGCTTATATTCAGGTCTAGTAGTGAAGGAGTTTTCGTGATCGTTTGCTTGATCTTATAATTTCGTCTTGCCGGATACGCTCCAGGTGAGTCGTGGCCCCTACTTTTCACACTTGTTTTAATAACTCTTTTGGGGGAGATACATGCTTTAACTGTTTTATATTACTTAAAATATCTCATGATTTACTCAAAATCATCCACTATGCTTTACATGTTTGAATCATACGTTAAAGGAATACATGCTCATTATACGTGCAACTTGTCTGTTTAGCTTAAACACGAAACTTGGAAGATAACATTTTTAAGCTACTTGATGTAACATGATACTGAAACTCATTGTATGCATTCATGTGACAAATGAATGTACTGCTACTTTAATATGATATTTCTATATTTCACTATAAATAATTGCCAAGACTAAAATTACGCATGATTCACCTATATTGCCTAAGCACACTTTATTGCCATAAAGTCCCTCGATCATGAGCCATTAATCACTGCGGTGAGCGCGAATATAGTGAACAGCTTCGAAACCTGTTAGAGGCTGACGACCTACCCCACTAATACTTTGACGGAATGCCTCATGGTTAGTCGTATTAGTCGTGGTGCACTATATTTGAGAAAAATAGGAATTGGCAAGTCACCTATTCACTTGAGGGCCATAAATCACCCATCAGGTAACCCTGGTGGGACACCTAATTGTTAACGTTTTGCGTGTCATGAGGCTTAGGGCAATATAACTTTATGAATATATGAATGTTTCATATATATCCTAGGATACAGCTGTATTTAGAAGACCATCACTTTACACTGATAGACTTCAGATTCTAGATTATCATTCCCACTATATGATATGATTGTAAATCTTGTACTTGAACTTTAACTGTTACCATATGTGACTTAAATAAGAATTCTGCAAGGCAACCCAAAATGCTTGGTATGTCATTACATTTAAAAGCTGACTCAACATCCCATTTCGAGCATATAACAACGTAGCTCAACTTCATTTATAATATGAACTTATGATTTTGAAAATCATACCTTATTCACTTGTGGATTTTTATAACGCAACTCTTTATTTATTTCATGAAGAACTATTATCACTATACACCTTTCAAAGAGAGATATTTTCTATCAAACTCCACGAACTCACCAACCATTGTGTTGACGTTTTAAGCATGTTTATCTCAGGTAATTAACGGAGCAGGACAAGACACGGAGCGGGCATCTTTTACTCTGATAACTTAAAGGGTGTAAAATCGAATATGTCATTCCTTTCAAATTATCACATCTTTTTATGGGATTTTCAAATCAAATATTTCACTTTGTATCAAGGATATTATTCTGAATGACATATAACTTTCAAACGCCCCTTCCGGGCCATTTTTCTGAAATTTTAACTCGATCCTCACCGTAACACCCTAATTATTTTTCCGCTGCCACAAACCAAATTAGGGGGTGTTACAGTTTGGTATCAGAGCCTATGGTTATAGAGAATCAAACGTTTTAAAACATCGAACTATAACCACACTTTCAAAATAAATGATTTTACACCTTATCATCTTATGCCTTCCGTGTCTGCAGACTGCCGTGCTCAATACATTACCTATTAAGATTATTTTGTACTAATCTTTACATGCTTGATGTTTATTCTTCACACATTACACACTATATTATTTCACACTCAACGTTATATATATACTCACCAACTATTTCAAGTACCGTACCAACCATCTTCAATTATCTTACTCGTACCTTTATAGATACGTGTGAAATAAATCTTATGTATTTCCGGAAAATCCGCGCAGGAATTATTTTGTGGACTAATATGAATATTAAATCAGAAATTCTTAAGCAGGATGGGTTGCAATGTCTTTATTTGAATGATTGGGATGCCTTTTATCTAAATAAAGAAATTGTAAAGCGCCGAACCATAAGTTTATATTTCCTTATTTACATTGTTTGGGACGCCTCTCTATGTAAATAACGAATTATAAATAAGTGGGCTTATTTATATCTGTAAGAGCACTAGTATGAAACCGATAACCATAAAAATTCATCAAACACACAGCATAACTCTCATTAGAACCCCTACATAGTGATACATAGTGTTAGTATATGAATTCAAGGCAACACTCCTATCGTAATACTGTCTTTACAATTCTAGCCACTTACATTAACTATTTCTCACACCAAGACAAACAAGATCTCCCATATCCTAAAAGCTGGAATTCAGCAAATTTCTCTACATACACCAAGTCCTCATCCGAATATCTCTATGTGAAAATCTATTGTCGACAAAACTCTTTGTTTAACAAATAGGTTACCCGCACAGATTTCTGTAAAATATCTAAATCTAGCAGAGTAAGGAGTTCTTTTTCAAGTTGTGTTCATAGCATAAACATCCAAACACCATATTATTCAAATAAACTTGACGGAAATACTTAAATATTACAAACGATACCGAATTAAAACATCACATAAACCTAAACCTAAACTTCAAAGGTAGTCCGGATGATCCCAAGTCTGAGAATTGTTGGAATCATAGCCGTCATCATAAGGATCAAAGCTCGCCAACTTCTCTTCTTCCCATTGAGCTTCCAACCTGCTCAGCTCCCAATCCATGGCAGGAGTCCAACCACCATCACCAACTGCCACATTCTCCTCGAAACTTGGCTGGAAATGATCCAGATGAGGCAAATGTTGTTGTTGCACAACCACCCTTGGTGTAGATGAACTTGATGCACCTTGTTGTAGTTGTGGTTGTTGTTGCTGTGGTGGTAATGATGGATTTTGTTGTTGTTGTTGTTGATGTTCAACCCTAGCAGCTTCAACATTCTCTTCCAAGCTCCAACGAACCTTGTTAGAAATCTGGTCATCTATCTGATGAACACAAGACCACAGCGATTCGATGACAGCAGCATCCTTACAAGATTCATCATACAAAAACTTGTCGATCACATGCTTCCTACCATCTGAAATGTCTGTGCACTTAGCATAGCTTTCTCTAAGTCGTCGTTTCGATTGTTTCGTAGCCTCCAACTGCAAAATGACCTTCACAATAGCATTTTGATGATCCACGTCACTACCCTCAGTTTCTGCCTTGATGTACAGTTGAATTTGTTCAGCGGTATGTGGTAACTTACAAGCCATTGATTGTGTGTGTATGGGTAACCCAAGCACGCCAATGGTATTTATAAGGGTTTGAAAAATATTTTTCAATTATTTTAAGAAATATAGCCATTTGTATTCAAACGGTAAAACTTTCAAAATCTATGTCTATTAAAACTAGCAACTAGCTCTGAGGTACGTGGTAAATAAAATTTTTACTTTGGTTTTCGCAATTCAACGCAAGAGGCAGGAACAAATCGCGTTAAACACGCCCCACCATGACTTAAAAATCCTGAACACGCCACATACAAATAACACTTTCCATACGATTTGACTACTCATCCTCTAGGAAATTGTGAACCTCCTAACGTCCTCTCGAAACTCTCAGGCATTATACGAGATGTCAATGATCTCGAAACCATCTAATAACCAAATATTGCATGGAATATGTGCTCAACATCTCACAATCGCCAAACTAAAATTATCCTTGAAACATTTATCCTCGACCCATTGCTAACAACAACCCAACGCACCCTTGTTTATCATTAATACTCGAACGCAACTCTAATTAAACTTAAGAACTTGAGATTTATTTCTAATCTAATCGACTCATACCCGTTTACTTTGGATCATTCACTTAACAACACACCAATATTTTCATACGTACCAATTAGGCACTTACCAATAAATCGTACGTAACAAATCTTTTCCAATACTCGAGCATGTGACAATCAAAGCCCAGCCCGACTGTCATGTTCTCAAATGACTTCAACAAAAATCATATATTGCCTAAATACTTTGTTTAATTTAAGTTCCCAACAACCTCAGCAAACCCAAACGAAACCCTGTCTAGTTATTGGGCCATATTTCATTTTGTGAACTCAACTACAATCAAAACAAACCAATTTTCGTGTTTCTCGTTGCCCCCAACAACGGTTAACAACCCTAAGAAACAAATGAAATTTTTTTTTACTACAACACATCCCATCTTATAACATATTAATTTCCCCATACTTAACTAACAACTTGGATACTTTGAAAAATAAATTCAAACACGCTACCACCGTAAGACACGGTTTATTATATAAAGCAAACTAATTTTGTGTTATCACTTAAGACTTTATCTAACGAGCTTTTCCTTACAAAAACTAAAGTTCAACAACTATTTTTACATTTAGCAAGTCCTCATCCGAAACCATCATTGTTAAAAATTATTATTACAAACTCTTTGTGTAACGAATAGGTTACCCCATAAATTTGTGATTCTCAAAAATTATGAGTCAGGTTTATTTTTCAAAACACGATAGAATAACAATTTTCATTCCAAAAACAAGATCTCGAGACAAAATAATTTATTTATAAAACTCACTTTTAGCCAACCTCAATCAAATCTACACTCATTACCCATTACTCACTGCTCTATTATACAAAGTCAAGAAAAATACGAAACTAGAAGACTATGAGAATTCATAACAATCTATGGAAAACACAAATAACATAAACTTTATTTGAAACCACGGAAGTTAATACATAGCGAAATGATTAACATCGGAAGTGCTAACAGTACAATAAACACAATATAAGGCATACAATCTTCAATCGGTTGACCCACCATAGAAATAATGACCCCCACCAATCCAACGATAGCAAGAGCCACCATAGGATGAAGCACCTTAATTATTCTGCGCCATAAAATACAACAAAATATTAAAAGCTATATCGAGACATATAACTAAACATAAACGAGATTTTATTCCACATTCATTAAAGGTTACATCGACATACAACAAAACTACTTTATAACCACACTAGCCGAGATCCTCACCCCAAAATCTTATCCACATTGATCGCTAAAATCGTGAGAGGTACGATGAACACCAAGGATGCGATGTAGTAATCAGAGTTTTCATCAGGGAAGAAGGCCAGATAAACGGCGACAAGGACAATGTATACAGAGGCGGCAAGGACGACGATCAGCGGCATGGTGTGAAATCTTTCGGAGAAGATGAAGATAAACGAAAAGGATGGGGCGGAAAAGATGAAAAAGGAAAAAGGTGGATAAGATATTTATAGGAAAAAGATAGATAGGGTAAATAAATGGAGAAAATACCCGTTATTTTACTATTCACGATCATTAAATTTTTAAATCTCTACCACTAAAAATCCCCTAGCCTCGACCATTGGAACCTTAAACAATAAGTGCTAAATACTTCCTACTCCCGGCCGTTACTTTCACTACTCGTAGCCCATAAATTAAATTATTGATCAAACATTCGAAGTTATTCAGCCTAGTATTAATAAATCTAATTGAAAGCTCGCCGCTGGATAGTCAAATAACAAATCTCTCGACAATATCTTCCATAAACTCTCATCTCAGAAACCCACACTTTTCAACACCTATCACGGACTGAACTTCGGGACGAAGTTCAAAATTGAGGTGTAGATACTGTAAGATCCCACGAAAATCCGCTATGATAATCCTAATCAATTAAAGATAACCTAGAGTTACTGCCTACTAAAACCCGATTTTTGCGAGGAAATTTAAATTTTTATTATTATTGCCACAGTATGTATTCGCGACATATACTAAATGACAACAAGTATCTCGAAACTCAGTGATCCACAAAACTTCATTTACACTAAGTTTATATTTTACAAATTACAAAATCTCAACTCATTCCTAATTACCAAAAATCCCACAATACATTACACCTATTCCATTAATTTATACTAATTACACCAAATCCACACTAAATATATTTTACATCTTCATTACATATACCTAGCTACAACTCAATCTGACCACCAAAGCCCAACAACTCCATGCACGCTAAGCAGCCCATCACCATACCTTGTTACACGCCTCAGGTCCAATTCCAAGTTAGTTAACTTTGTGATCTTACTGCAAAACTCGACAGCCACCACCTCTCTAAAGCAATCACTTTTCTCGCTAATTATAAACACAACTTGTCAATATTTTTACACCGTCGTGATCACATCCCAATAGACTGTATATATGTCTAATTACGATACTAGATATTGAATATACCTATAATTGTGAAGGCCATTTGTGTCTTCCAAAAATTCCCAAGAATATAACCGAAAGGCCACAAATTCCACCCTACTCAAACACTGACTACTCTTATAATTTCCTAAGATTTTCTCTAGCATTTATCCACATATGGATCTATAATATAATCAGTAACTCTTAGCATGCTATGATATTAATATCAAATTATATTTTGCAAAACACTTCATGCACCCACCTAAAAATTTCAACCGAATATACATAAGTACAATCCAACAGCCAAAGACAAACTTCACCAAACCTTCATAGATATTTTGCAATAACATACCTAGGTGTCCATCTAACTACAGTAGAAGCAAATGATTGATGAAAACAATACGTGTATATTTCCCTCTATAAAACTTACATCTTCTACCTACCTTACATTACCTAACTTTTTCATGTAATCTGCCATCAATACCATCTCCTTTAGCAATCCATCTCACTCATCTATTATACTCTCACCCAACATCTTATAAACTCAGAAACATATATATCACACTTTAGAAAGAAAATCGGGTAGGAATTTAAAACGTATTAAGCCACTAAAATGCCGACTGCCATTCCTTACTTTAATGCAATCCTTCGAACTCAACACACCTTCTCATTATTGTCAATCCCACCAATACCCTTAGAAGACAGAAGTCCAGCCACTTTCGAAGTAACCCAGCAAGCAGAAACCTGTGAAAATGTAATTTGAACTTAGTTAATAAATTGTTACTTCACCCTTGTGATTTCAGTCGAACCCCACTACCCCTTCCTTATCTCTCACTCACCCACTCGCATGCTAACACAAACATTTCCCAAGCCTCTCTAATTTAGTTCCATCACGCCTCGAAGTCCAGAAGATGCTCTTGTCAATCGAGTTCCAGAAAAACAAGTCGACCGACATATTCCTAGTATATATTGTCTAGTTCTAGAACGAGTTGTGCTCCACTCGATTTCTACTGCCTTCCCCACCACCTTTCAAAGGTGTGGTAAGTCTTTTTGCCTCCTTTTCAATACACACCTCACATACACTAATCACATGCATATTCCATTTTATAGCGAACGTATATATATTAACTAAGTAAACTACATAAGGTCCACAACCCTCACTGTGAACAAGATAGACGCTACTTACACCTAAAACTACTAGTACATGTTTAATATATCACGCATGCATATTTATTCCATACTCGAACGCATAGTAATTTATTATGTTGAAAACACAATATTCTATTTTGAAACATATATATATACTGTTAAACTCACCTTGTGAAGTCTTAACCATCACCTCACACTATTCTTGTGTTTAAATAGCATGCATGCATCCATTCATTCGAACGTATAGTACATCGCTACTGGAACATATTGTGTGCATAAACTTATTATGAATTATGTAAAAAGTCGAGCACCATCTTGTGAAGACCTATCCACCACTCACACAATTCTTATATATTTGCATGGCATAACTCTTGCATATAACTAAAATGGTAAAACACTTAGAAATATCTCAAAACTTTGGTATACATAAACAGTTTCCAGTCTATTCAAGCATGACTCCATATCTCACAACTCGACCTAGTAACTATATGTTATTTTTACCCGACCTATTACACGAAGTAACAAACTATATTTTTCATTTAGAAACATTGTAAAAACAGGCGAGAAACAACCATTTAAAAATACCGAACCAATCACAGAAGTACTAAATTGTTTTTTTTTAGAAAATATAACTTAACAATTATTTTCGATAATGGGCTTAACTAGAGCCCAATAAGAATTTACGATTTAACAGCCCAACAGGCCCATATGGCATATTTTCAGAATCATAAAAATAACTTAAGTTCAGGCCCAAAACTATTTTACATGCCCTCGCCTCTAAAATATTAAATGGACTTTAAGTTAAATTCGTGTGTGGCCCAATTATACAAAAATGAGCTCTTTTCTGAAATAAGCACTTGAAATAAGTTAAAATGAACTTAATAAAGTTATAGAAATTTTCAGAATATTTTTCCCGTCATTTTTATGCAAAAAGGACTAAAAATGTAACGCGAGTTAACCGGAAGGACCAAAACTGCCAAACCGTGTAACCCATGGACTGAAACTGCTAAAACAGATTATAAAGAACTTAAATTGACATACCTTTGGACTTCAAGCCTTATATGGACATATGGACAAGATTTGGACTATTATGGACTTTGGACTTAACCGAGGACTAACAACGTAACGCAATCGCAGTTAGACTAAGAAGTGTAAAATCTGAAAAGGACAAAGACTTATTTAATTCCACTTGACATTCTTATTTCATTTTCTATTTTCATCCTTCATTTCATATGCATTTTACATTTTTAGTTATGCATTATTTATAGTTTCGTTATTAGAAATATTAGCGACCTCCACTTGCATATTATTTCAGCATATTTCGGAAAAGTAATATTTTGGGTCATTGGAGATAGGAACCAAGATAATATTATAGATATTATATTTTTTTTTAACTTGAGGCATTTTAAGCATATCACACACTCACATCATGAGGGCATATTTATATGATGCCAGTATTATGACGTCTGGCCAACGTGATAATACTTACATCATATAACGTGCACTTGTTGTGGGCATCGGATATTTCGAGAAGTGCCTTAGAGCTTTAGAAATCCTGATAACTGTTTGAGATCATCTGCGTTAGTGAGACTTTAAGTTCATTCTACCTTTACGCGTAATCTGCTTTCGCCGTTATACGAATTGATACATCTGAATTCTAGTCACGCATTCTGCTGACCTCTGGACTCCCGATAAAAATCTTAGGTTCTGTTATAGAACTTCTACCAATTGATGTTATCGATAATCTATTCCTGTGCATTCTAATCTGACTTGTCAAATCAAAATCCTGTGTAATTCTTACGTCTCTTCCGAGAGAATCCGATCATCATCTATTAGGTCTGGTATGTCCTTGTTTTGTGTTCCGTTCTCTTTTCTTTCTGCTTCCTGCAAATTTCGAGGACGAAATTTTTTTGTTAGTGGGGAAGAAGTTGTAATACCTGAAATTCAGATAACATGTAAAAAGACCAAAATGCCCCTACTACTTAATTATTTTATAAAAAGCTATTATAAGCACCAAATTAATCTGAATTATGTGAAATAAATTACATATGAAGTAAAATAAAATTAAGAAAAGACTTTTAAATAATTTTTACATGTCCAAATAATTTTTGTACTACATTACAAAATATGTGAACCAAAATTATGTATTTATTTAATTAGTTATGTTTTGATTTGATATTAAAAGATGAGGATAATTACAAATAATGAGGATATGATCAACATAAAATAAAAATCTGATTTCTTAACAAATATGGGCCGAGATTTATGCAAGCCCTTCCCTAAAAATCAGTATTCACATTCTACATAATTATTGACTCATATTTCTTTCCATTTTGAAAACCGTATAACCCAAAAACCACCAAACAATTCGCCTCTAATTCATACGATTTTCTGGAGCTTGTTCTTTATTTTTCTGGAGTTCACCAAGGAGTAGGGAAGCCAAGAAAAATAGCTATTCGATTTATAGAAGCCTGGTTCAAGCGTGTCGTATTTTCTTGTGTCGATTGTAAAAATGTGAGGTAAATTCCATTTTAATTCATTCGATCATGCCAAAATTCTTTTGGTATTTTTCCTGAGTCTCTTACATCATATATGATCTGTGAAAAATGGTTACAAGGTTTGTTGGTCGCGTTTGTGCTCGTGGAGGATTTTGGTGTCGACTTAAGCTAAGCGTGTGGTTTTATTTCTCATCCTTCATTCAATCACTCTAAGCCTCATCTGGTATTTTTCTCATGATCTCTACATCACATAAGGTCAAAATAAAATGATAAACACGAACCATGCAGATCCATGGGTCGCTTGTGAATTAACGAATTTATAAACCCTAAAAACGTGATTATTCTGTATAAAATACATACTATTTTTTTGAGGCGTAAACTTAATTTTCCTGAGTTCTATATATATAATATCACATAAGAAAAATGATAATCTAATTTATAGAGGCTTGGATCATGTCTTGTTGATTTTGTTATAATCGGCTTAAAGAGAAAACAAGGAAACAAGTAAAATAAATCCAAATCGATTTAGGGTTAGGGTTTTGGTATATAAATCAGATCATTAATTATGTTTTAAGGTTGTCATGATGATGGGGTAATGATTGGAGGACTAAATTAGGGTTCGCAATGTTTTTGTATTGTTTTTGGTAAGTAACGATTGGAAATAAAAATCTAAAGGGCTGTTTTGTAAATTCTAAAACTCAAGGGACATTTTTGTAAGACTTTGTAAATCTGGGATAATATATGAAAAATATAAAGTGAGGGTCTTATGTGTAAAATTTGCTAGATATGAAATTAATGATAAATATTGTGTACGATTTGTAAAGAATTAAAGTAGAGGGACTAAAAATGTAAATCCTGGAAACTTGAAGTCATTTGGGTAAATAATGATATTAAGAGTGTTTTGTGTAATTTTGAGTAGTTATGGGCTTAATATGTAATTGTTAAGAAATTATGATTTAATTTATAAGTTTTGTAAAAAAATTAAAGGATCATTTATGTAATGTATAAATTCTGAGGGATCTAATTTGTAATTCATATAAGTCTGAGGTTATGTTTTGTAACTTTGTAAAATAAGGTACTTGTTTGGAAAATATGAATATTATAAGGATTAAAACATGAATTATGTAAAGGTAGGGTTTGTTTTGTAAATTATATAACTAAAGGGGTTTAATCTGTAAATGGTGAAACTAAAAGGATTAAGATGTCATTCTGAATAAAATAAGTATTTAAGTCAGTAACTTAAAGTATTTTCACTTTATGCCTTTGAATTAGATGAATTTACAATTAAAACCCTGAACTATGAAAATCTGTCATAATAAACCCTAAACTTTTGTGACCTGCTAGAAGATACCTTAATACCATAATAAGCCTTAAATAAGGACTTAACTTAATCTGAGATAACTAAAACCCACTTGTCATTTTGTCTTCTACTCCCTTAGGTTCGAGGAAGGAGTAATCTAATCTCTATCAGCGTTTATCTCTGTGTTCTTGCATTCATAACAAGGTACAGATATTCTGCCCTTCTCTAGTAAGGTGCCTTCGTTTTCTTTTGATTTCGTATTTTGATTCGTTTAGGATTCCCTATACCATTGCTATGTTCCCTCCTGTTTGTGCACCGTTCATGTGATCTTTTATTTGTGAATCCTTGATGTGTTTTCCTTGTTCTGAAACTTCTTGAATCTCTTTGTTTTGACCTATTGTCCTGAATCCTGATCTGTAAATCTTGTTTTGAAACTTAATCTGATATACTTGTAGTAAAACTTGATTTGATTTTTGATATAAATCTTAATCTGTTAAATCCTTATTTGAACATAATTGATTTTGGAACTATCTTTAAAATACATATGAAACCGTTTGAGAAAAGCTATTTTACAAGAAGCAACACTACTTTAATGGAAGTTAATAAAAGTTTTGGAAGACCATTTTTATGAAAACTATTTTGTAAGATCGGTTATCATGAAACCGTTTGTGAAGGATTGTTTTAAATGGACTTTTAAATAGAAACCTTTTTAAATAAACTTTTGCTATGACCTCTAATTATGAACTTGTGAAAACTCTTTTCTGAAAACCTTTTGGTATTGCCCTTTGGAACTGAACTTAAACTTTGATATAAAAACTTAATCTGATAAACTCCGACTAAAACCTTTAATATTAAATCCTAAAAATTTCTTGATATGAACCTTATGCCATGAACCCTTAAGATTTGACTTTCTAATTATGCTAGTACATTTGACCTTTGACCTGACAGTTTGATATCCGAGCCAATCACTAGGCATGAGGGTTTCATGTCCATGTCATTGACGCACCTCTGACATGACTCTAGGGCAGGAGAGTGATGACCTGTTCCGTCCCTTATTTATTATTTGCTATGGCCATTATAATTATGATTATTGATTTGTCTGTGGGGCGTATGGGTGCATCCTAGATTTGACCTGTTATCTGTATATGTTGTATGATTATGATTATTATATCTGGTGACTGATTGTGTGTGCGATACACGTCTTTCACTTTGTCTGAGAGCTGATCACTCTACACAGGTTTGTTTTATTATATTAGTAATGCTATGGTATTGTCAGTCATCTGGGCTCGTGATAGATTCCTGTGTTCCTGTTTTCTTAAATCTTATTCACTTTTGTGCTTTTCTTTTATTCATGATCCATTTCTCATTCCTTTCATTTTGATTTCGTATCGGTATGATCTGCATTCCTGATTTCCCTTGTACTACTATACATTATCGTTTTTTTTATCTATATATCTGTTTACTGAGCTCTCGTAGCTCAGCCGTGTTTTCTTTTTCACGCGGCAGGTATTATTAGGAAGCTGGGAATGAGTGAAGAGTGTACCTTGGACTTAGAAGATTGGATAGCTATGCTGGGTTAGAGTTGGAATGAAGACATTATGTTTTAGAATTAGTTTTGGAAGTTTTAATTGTAACCATTTAGATTCAATATTTCATTTGAGATCCTTGAATTTTTGTATTACTGTATTAGTATGCTTTGTTTTGATCTTATAAGTATCCATTGTTGTGATATCTTTACCCTTGTCGGGTTGGGGTGTTACACATTACATTATCGAAAACACCAAATCTTCACTGCTCAAAATATATGTGCCCGGATCAACAAATGGTGAACTATACAATCTTGATCTTATATCTTTGTTTACATTTTGTTAATCTCTGTTACCTGATTTACTTATTGAAAAGATGAAACCCTGAATCGTTTGATTGTTTAATTATATTGTATTTAACTGTATATTTAAGCTAATAATTTGTAGTTGCATGTTTTGTTTTTTGTGTCTGATCTTATGTTATAATTAACTTGATTAATCATTTTATGTATTATTCTTTATGAACATAATAAGAGAAAATATAGTTGGTAGGCCATTGTTTTTGGGTAGATGTTGATGAAACTTGTTTGTTATAGTATGCCATGGTTATAGATCATGGGGGTTGTAAGCTTTTGGGAGTTTTTTTTCTAACGTGATTTTTGTCGAGGCTAAAGTAAGTAGTTTAAGCTCCGAGGTAGTTCCGCGGATAAAAAATTTTTTATTGTGTTTTAGCTTACATTATGATAAATCTGATTTATTATTTTGTGAACCTGTTTTTTAGGAAAGGGGTGTATTTGGTTGGGTATTGGTGAAAAATGTCGTTGTGTTGTTTCATACGATCGTTAATAGTATGATGCTCGCTGTTGTTATTCTTGATACTGCATTTGTTTCTTGTTATAGCCCCGCATTGTCATAGATTGTGGGTAAAGAAAGTAGTCTAAGGTCTGAGATAGTTGTTTTGTGTAATATGAATTACCTGTTATTGTATTTTACATGAAAAACGGTTGTAAATATCTTGAAGTGGGTGCATTATTTCTTCTTGATCAGTTAGCAAAAAATAGTTTAGAATGGTGAGAAGATAATAAAAGTTTATTTATTAAGGAACTACGTCCATGAATTGTATTACCTAATGATATCATTTTTTGGTTCAGCAAGTTTTGTTTCCCTTTTTTTTTTTGTCGTAACTATTTTTTCCTTTCTTATTTACACGTGTGACCCTAAGCTTCCTTTTTTTTTTTTACATGAAACACGGTTATGGATCTTTTAAAGTGGGTGTAAACTTTTAAAAATACATATGAGGCACTACATTGAGATTCATAAAGGGTTTGATGTATTTCGAGCTTTGAATGTGTGTGATATTCAAGTGGATAATTATGTTGTGATTTGTTAATTGAATCCGACAAGGTTCTACAACGTGTTTATGCTTGTTGTATTACCGATTTCAACTGTATTAGGCTCATTGTATTGATTCTTCAGGATTGAAAGAACCAAGATGGATCAGCAATTCTTGTGCCGTTTTAATTTGGGAACCAACCCAGAATACCAGGTTTACGTTCGTATATACATGTGACTATAGATTTTCACCTGAGGATGTTTTGTACTTTTAGTAACACAGGATTATAAGTGTATAACTTATTGAAACTTTTTGTTTTGCAGAAGTTGCCTAACGTGTTTAAGGAGAGATATTACGATGATGAAGAGTATATTTTCATTAATGGCAATAACATATTCAGATAAGTATGCTTAATTAGGGTCGTTGAAGGTGAAATTCAGTTGTATGGACATGAGTGGGGAAGGTTTGTTCAAGATAATTTGCCATCATCAGTTAAAATATTGCATTTTGTGAAGGAGGGGTTAGACACTTTTTACGTCACCGGGTATAATGAGGATGGTAGTGAAGGCCCTGGTTACGACAGGCGTGTTGTAGGGCCTAGAGTTATGAGGTGTTTGGTCAGGTTTATGGTTGGAGGACAGGTATGAATGTTTTATCTTTTGTCTTTTACATATAGGTTGGATTTGTGTAGATTTGTAGACATTATGACTTAACGTTCAACTAAAATAAGTACAATATAAGTTGGTTACAAAAACTGACTGTGAGCCTCGTTTGAACTCCTTTAACTGAAAGTAGAGTAGAGATTAATTAGATGCATGTGAGGAACAAACTGTGTTTATAACTTGAAATTATTGATTTTTTTACTTATTTAACTGGTTTCCCTGTTTGTGTAATTTAGATTCTACCGGGAGATTTTCTGCAAGATATATGGAAAGATAGGTTCAAAATTTATGCTAACGGTTTGAGGGTTAAGGTGAGGCATGAAAGGGTTAAATTGGATGCGAACAGTGTCGTAAGGTCCAATAGGTTGTTTGGCAACCGTTGGGAAAGACTTGTTGACGATTTGGAAATTGGCATAAGTCAGCCGATGGTATTCACCAATCTAGGAGATAATAAATTGAATCTGGGGCTCTTTCGTAATGATGGCACGTGCTTATATCCGGAGATTGTTTATCCAACATTGTTGAGGCTACCTGGTCGTGGAATACCATTGTATGCCATGGAAGGTGTGTATACTTTAATGTTTGATGACGTGTTTCAAATAGAACATACGTGTTGTAAGAAGTTGTGTGTTGTTATTAAATGCAATTGCAGACAAAAGAGCCCATCATATTTGCACATGGGAAGGACATACCAACCATAATGATGAAAACGCCGTCTTTTATGTTGAGCTGAATGGAATTGTCTTGGAATTCTACCATGTGGTAAGTATTCAAGGAATATGTAGTAATATTCTTGATTTATCTTATTTACCTTGGTTATATTTTGTTATTTGCTTATGTTTGAAGATTTTTTTTTTCATGACAGACTGTACCCGTGGATTTTGCTGGCCATCATCAGATGCAGGCATACAATTAGGCGTTTCTGGTGCATGATGATGAGAGGTTTCCCGTGAAGGTTCGTACGATAAATGATACAAAAAGAACAAACAGGGAACAGCAAGTGAAACTCACTGGGAGTTTTAGGGCGTTTGCGAACATGTGTGGGTTCATGATTGGGAAAATGCTGTGATTCAGATTTGTTGACACTGTTTTGGAAGTTGTGGAGGGTGAACAAAATGTAATTCCGGTATTCCACGTCTGTTAAGTTTATCACAACATCGTATCAGCTCTTGTCTAGACAATTTTATTATGAATATTTCCCCCGTGGGTATACATGGGTAGGTATGGTCTTTTGCTGGCTGTGTATATGAAAATTAGGCGTACGAACATAATTTAGATTACTAATGCTTATGTCTATAGTGTGTATAAGATATTTTAACGGTAGCAGCAGTTTTAACAACTACAACTCAACAGGTGGTTGTTCTGGAAAATGTTAAAATGCTAGTTTTTGTAACAGGTTATGTGTTGTTATATTTTGTGTTGATGTTCTTATGATATTTAAATGGATCCTCAACAACCTGATTTCTAATTTTCATTTTCATTTTTTGCCCTTCTAATTTCACTATTCTTGCTCATGGGCTTCTTAACTGATTTCTAACACAGGATTTACTGAAAGTGTCATCAAAGTTAAGCCACATATGCAATATGCTCTTTAGTTGCTGTTCCAATCAAAATCCATTTGCTTTGCTTTGCATGCTTGATTTGGATCCAGGTGTATGCATTTGTGCGTTTTTTCATTTGTAGTTTCAGTATTTGGTGGAGTGTGGCAACTGTAGGTTATGGTCAATGGTATGTATTTCCCAATGACTTTGGCCTACTATATTAAGAATATACGAAGTGCTGACACGGTTACTATTCCATTGTTTTTACATCTGATTGTTCCATTTCCAATTGATAATAACCAATCTTCAAAGTCTTGTATTTGTTTATGTTCGGAATTATCTGAGCTTGTTCCGAACCTCATGTTGATAGTCAATCGTAGCACTGTACAATGGTCCCATAGATACGAAGATTTTATCGACGCGTGTACTACGCTATGTCGTGAACCATTTGTGATGACCAGGAGGATTTGTCAAAAGTAATCTCGGAGGGATGCTTTGTAATTAAAATTTGTGTGGTCTTACTTATTATGAATCTACTTTTAAGGACCGTTTTGTAGGAGTACTCGATATTTGATATCTTTATGAAATTACATTTTTGTATCCTAATAACTTTTGAATATGGTTTGATATATACGTTTTTAATTTCTAAGATATTTGTTCGCTTAAAAAGTATATATTTTATAATGAATAGAGTTTAAGTTAATCATGACCACTCGAAGGTTATAGTGAACCGTCTTTTAATGTATATTTTTTTTAATTTGTTATTTTCAAGACAATAAGCATTATTATTAAATTTAATAGACCAAATTATAGTTGATTTAAAAATGGGTGTCCAGATAAAGAAATTTTTTAGTTATGATATTAAGAAATTGCATCAATGAAGTGTATTATGTAAGTGTATTTTGATGTAAATAATTTGTTGGATATTTTTTTTCCTTTCGTTTTAAGATAAACATGTTTGAAGAACATGCACTATGTTGAGCAAAAATATTACTTTACTATACACAGTAATTTATTTGACAAATGATTGTTCAGTTTTATCTTATCTTAAAGTCAAAGGACTGGAAGTGAAATTAAAGTTGAGTTGAAGTAAAACAATCAACTTGCCTTATTTCTTTTCATCTTATCAGACAAACACATCATAGAAAATACCAAATCTTCACCGATCAAAATACTTGTGCCCGGTTAAATAAAAAGGTGAACGATACAATCTTGATCAGATATTTTTGTTTACATGTTGCTAATCTTTGTTACATGGCTTACTCACCGATAATATGAAGCCCTAAATTATCTGATGTCTTAATTAGTTTTTTAGGAACATAATAAGAGAAAATACAGTTGGTAGGTAGGTGTTTTTTTGTGTTTGATCTTATCTTCTGATTAATTTGATTAATCATCTTATGAATTAGTTTTTTAGGAACATAATAAGAGAAAATACAATTGGTAGGTAGGTGTTTTTTTGTTGGATCTTGATGAAACTTGGTATTGTTGTATTGTTTCCTAAGATCGTTATTATTATGCTGGTAGTCGTTATTTTTTATACTCCATCTGTTGTATGTTATAGGCTGTAATGGTTATAGATCAGGGGGTTGTAAGCTTTTGGGAGTTTTATGGGTTTTGAATTTTGTTGAAGGTAAACTAAGTAGTCTAATAGTATGATGTTCGTTGTTGTCACTCTTGATACTGCATTTGTTGCTTGTTATAGTACCGCATTGTTATAGATCGTGGGTAAAGAAAGTAGGTTAAGGACTGAGATAGTTTTGTAGTTTAACATGAGCAATTCGTTATTATAGTATGTTGGTAGTTGTTATTCGCCATACTTCATTTCCTGTTTGTTATAGGCTGCCATGGCCATAGATCACGGGGATTGCAAGCTTTGGCGAGTTTTGTAGGTCGCTATTGTTGTTGAAGCTAAAGTAGTCTAAGGTCAAAAATAGTTCCGTGCTTGCAGGGTTTTTGTTGTGATTTAGCTTAAGTCCTGATTAATTTGACTGCTTATTTTTGTGAATACGTTTTTTAGGAAGGGGAAGTGTTACATAGTTAGATGGCTATTTTAGGAAATCAAACTTCACACAATTTAACAAAACAATTTTCAAGTGCGAGCGTTGGAAATCTTTTGCTTTTGTCTTTGCAATCGATCCAAGTGTTGTATCATTCTGGTGGTGATCGGCTATTTATGGGAATCTTTGGGGGGAAACGGATCAGCGTGTAGATTCGGGCATCCTTGAACCATAAATGGTCGGTTTACTTAACCCTGTAGAGTTGGGCTTAGATATCGGGCCTAAGATTATCTATCCTGCTTGTGATTAAGCCACGGCGGATGTAGTCTGTACTCCCGATCAGGTTCGAACTACACGGGCAACTGTTTTGACAGCTTCTGATCTTGCGAAGACTTAGTGCATGGCGGTATACACAATCTTATAAATTCTTTTATAAAATGTTGTGAAGTTTAATTTTCCACTAACAGTTAGTATACGGATATGATAAAGTATTTGGAAAGTTTAGTTTACCTTGATTTTAGTTTATAGTTGCTATTTCTGGTCTTAAGGCTCACGCTATCATGTATCATGATGTATGTGGACCATTAGTTACCTAGCTCGAAAACCTAGTGGGAGCCTTTTGATTCTCCAATTGGGGAAGACTCCTTCTTTGTAATGAGGATTCAGAACTTGGAATGAGTATTCTAACCGTAGCAACAATTTAACAACTCGAACTCAATAGGTCGTTGTTTTGGAAACATGTTAAATTGCTAATTTTTGTAACAAACTATGTTTTGTTTTATTTTGTGATTACGTTCTTATGACATTGCTAACGGAAATATATGTGTTTGTGGTGGTCCTAACGATAATTATTTGATTTTGGTTTGTATACAGCTCATGACATTTGCTTATGGGTTTGTTAATGTGTTTGTGGTGGTCCTAACGACAATTATCTGATGTTGGTTTGTATACAGCTTATGACATTTGCATAGACAATCACATATGTGTCTGTCCCACTATTTTGGTAACGTTATAACTCTAAACACGTGACATGTAACCAAGTATGTGTATTCATTTTGCTATATGGTTATGGTTGTAGCACGGATTATGTATTTTAACCGCAGCAACAGTTTTAACAACCTGAACTCATTGGGCTGTTATTTTGCAAACCCGTAAAAATGTTGATTTTTTTAACAGATTATGCTTTGTTTCATTCCGTGATTAAGTTCTTACGATGTTGTTAACGGATACATATGTTTGTTACTGTACATGGAAAAAGGTTGGTTAATAATTTAGAATCTATATGTCTAACTGATAAGGTGCGACAAAAAAAACAAACAGTCAATGTGAATGAAAGGTCAATAATGTTAATATGTAATGGTAAACTGTATAGTTAAAAAAACCATCTTTAAATGCGAAACAATGCTTCTTTATACACAACGTTCGTTGTTGATCTTGCGTATTTCCCATCCTCGTCACAACAAAGGATCTTCAAACCTTTCTTGTTCTTGACTCGAGATACTGCCACGTAAAGCTGGCCGTGTGAGAACACAGGGCGTTGGAGAAACAGCCCAACCTGCGTCAATGTTTGGCCCTGGTTTTTATTAATGGTCATTGCGAATCACGGTGATACAGGGAATTGCCTTCGATTAAATTTAAAATGCATTTTGGTATTTGAAGGACTTAAAACCATACGTGGTATAGCGCGAATAGTACCAACACTTCCACCTGATATAATCCTAGCTTCAATTATATTAGTACCGAGCCTTCGAACTTGGAGCCTTGTTCCATTGCATAACCCAGCTGTTTGATCAATGTTTCTCATGCACATAACAGGTGTGCCTATTTTTAGAGTCAATGAATGACGCGGAAGCCCGGATATTTTAATTCTGTTAAGAAAGTCACACGTGTATAATTTTGAATTGAAAGTGGTGTCTTCGTCAGCAATACCAATTGAGTCGGAACTTAGATATGTTTTTGAATCTCCATGAAGTAGTTTAAGCATTCTGTCATTGATCATATCCACAAGTTCATGAGTTGGTGCGAGGATGGCCCTTTCTTGAAAAAAGGACGGGCTATAAAGGTTATCGAGCAAATCCGGGTAAGTTTCTTCTATTATCGTGCCAACATGATCGTAGGAATCAGGAATCAACATATCTTCCGTGAATTCAACCATTGCTTCTCCATTGTTTTTACCTCCGATTGTTCCATTCCTAATTGACAATATCCAGTCCGCAAAGTCTTGTATTTCTTTACGTTCGGAAGCATTTGAACTTGTTTCGAGCCTCATGTTGATAGTCAATCGTAGCACTGTACAATGCTCCCACAGGTACGAAGAGTTTATTGACGCGTGTACAATATTATGTCTTGAACCATTTGTGATGACCGGAAGGATTTGTCGAAAGTCACCTCCGAACAAAACTACTTTTCCTCCGAATATTTGTTCCGATGGGGTTGATGGGTGTGTTCTACATATGTCTCTTAGTGTCCTATCGAATGCTTCGTAACAATGTCTATGTGTCATTGGAGCGTCATCCCATATGATTAATTTGCACATCCTTATAAGCTCGGTGATGAGTGTGTAAATACTAATCATTTTATACCCATAAAAGACACAAAAATGACCAAAAACACCCAAATAGACCAAATATTGTTGCAAATATTCGTGGTTTGTGTTTTTATGCGTTTCAGGTACAAAAGGAATGAAAACAAGGCAAAAGCGGACAAAACCGAGCTTGGATGGGAAAAAGAGCAAAAATGGACATTGCCGGATCGACTCGACACCTTTTGAGCATTTAATGAAGAAAAGAAAAGTCAAAGTCAAACCCGGGATGAGGCATTTGGATGAGCATGGAAAAACGAACCCGACACCAAAATCCTATTTTCACATATTTCCCTAAACCTAATTTACCCTAAACCTAAACCTAAAACCCTATCCCAAAATCAAATCCTTATCCTAAATCCTACTAACCCAACCCAGCCCATCACAAAAACAAAAAGCCCAATCCCAAATAACCCACAACCCGTTTTTAGTTAAACACTAGGTTTGAACCTAGTCAAACGGTCAATCCCTTCTTCCCTCCTTCCCACAACCGTACCAGCCATCACCATCACCATCACCCACACCTATTCCCCATACCTTTCACCACAACCCATGTCCTCCCCTACCTCTGCCATAGCCACTCTATTTCTCCCTCACGTGTGTACCTTCTTCACGAGATACCATTGCCAAGCTGGCAATCCACAACTCACTTTTGGCGACAAATGGGAATGAAGAGCTGAGATTAAAAGAGGCCAATCCAACGGTGGGAAATTGATCAGAGATGCAAGACAAAGTAAACCCTAGTTTTAGAATAGTATAAATAGTTTTATTTGTAGCCATTATAAGGCAGGTTTTATTTTAGCTTAATTTAGGTTTTTTTTTAGCTTATTGTTATTTATTTTTTTTAGTTTTCAGTATTGTAATTTAATTTCAGTTAATGAAATTTTTAGTTTTCTTATTTTCACTAAAGTCAAAGTTAGTCTAATCTGCTTATTGCTTAATCCTAGTGGTTATTGAAATTCGTTAGTGCTTTTTAGGTTTTAATTAAGTTGGTAAACCATCTGTTTTTAGATAATATAGTTTAATCAGGTCCTATCTAGTTCAATATTCTCATAACAGTCTGCCTAAAGGTGTGTTTGGAACAAAGTCAAAACGGGTCAAAACCAGTGTTTACTGTTCATTGACCCTTGGGTCAGTTTTGATCTTCCCTAAAATAGCTTAGATTAGCTGTTTGTAGTAGGTTTTGAGCTGTTTTGAGCCTAATTGCATGTTTGAGTAGACAGTTCTAGTTTCAGTTTGTAAACTCTTTTCTTGACTTATTTCTGGTAGATCAGAGATAAGCCATTATCTTTGCAATTTTCATGCTCAATTCAGTGTTTCTAGTGGATATTCATTAGTTAGTTTTGTTTCACTTGGTTTGAATAGCTTTAGTCCATTTCTTTGTTTATCTGCTGCTTCAGTACCCCCATTCTAGCTTATTCACATTTTGCAGCCCCCTTTATAGTCCTTTTTTTTGCATTTAAGTTTAGTTATTGATGGTTGATTTTCAGTTCATCAGTGATTTGCTTATTGTAGGTTGCTTGTGCATGTTTTCTAGACCCATTCTCAGCCTAATAGTACTTATTATTAAGCTCAACAAACCACCTCAGTAGGCCTTAGATGCCTTGCACATCTTGCAGCCTGCATCAGTATTTCTAGCCCATTCCTCAGCTTATTTTCTGCTTATCCAGTAGTAATTTAGGTCTGTATCTTGGTCTATTAAGAGTTCATAGTATAGAGTTATTGTGGTTTCAGTTTGGTGGTCTGATCTAGCTTGTAGATAGCTTTTTTATCAGCTTAAAACTGCCCCAGTTAGGCTGTTCAAGCCTGCATATCAGTAGCATATAGTTTCCTTGGTGCTTTTTAGCTTATCTCAGTACCTTTCTAGATTATTTTGTTGCTTAAATTGTTTTCCCTAGCTTAATTAGTTTAGATCTTATTACAGCTCAGCTTATTTCAGTTTGTAATGAGCTTTTCTCAGCTTATTCAGCCCATTGTCCACTTCCCTTAGCTTATTCCCATTTTTGGTTCAACTGTCCAGCCATCATGGCTTATTTCTGAGCTTATTGTAGTTTTTAAACATAGTTGTCTTTGCTAAATTTGCTTATGGTGGTGTGCTTATTGAGTTTCAGCAAAGAAAAAAATAAAAAAACAAATGTTTTCAAAAAAAAGGCTGAGCCAGGGATTCGAACCCTGGTCTCTTGCCTAGCCAAGCCCCACACACACTACACTATACCAACTGCCCTAGGGACTTTCTTGGTTATCCCTTGCATCATTTTTCTTTTAACCCTTTTCTCCTTTTAAAGCTTATTTCACCTTTCAGCTTATATCAGCTTATCTAGATAAGCTGGTACCCCTAGCTTATTTTTCCTAGATTCAGTTTATAACTTATGACTTTCCTGTATTTTTTGGTAATTTTCAGTTTCCATTTAGTATTTTTAATCTATTTTTCTTTTTAATTCACATTTAATTAAATAATTATCAGAAAAATATAATTCTTTTTTTTTTTAATTTTCTTTTATCATTTAGGACTTAGGAAAATTAAATTTGCATCCGTAGGGTTAATTTTAATAGATTGTTACGTTTAGACTTGTTTCCTGATTTTAATTCGCGTTTTCTTTAATTTAATTTTTGTTCTCCTAGACTCGTAACCAAAAGTGTTCATCGTTATTTCAAGCATTTTAATACCAAACCTCATACGATATCCTCAATTTCACGCCTCGTTGGGACTACGACCCGGGTATTCACTTATCCGGTTTATTACAATTGATTGTTGCGTTAAATGGTCGCGAGTTGACTTTTCTTTGTGAGAGGTTTTAGCTTGTGATGTATTTAACCAACATCACTCGGCCAGCTCACTATCTGCTAGGATATGGCACATAGAATCATCGACCACATTGATTGGAATTGCAAACCGAGAATGTGCTGTTCTCCCCCCTTCCAACAAAAGGGCGGCTATACCGCTTGATGCGACATTCAAAACTATATCTCCTTTTGATCTAATTGCTGCGGACAATGTCTTGTAAAGATAAGTTTTACCTGTGCCCCCATATCCGTATACGAAGAACATACCTCCTGCTGGGCCGTTAACAGCGTCCATTAAAGTATTATATATATATATATATATATATATATATCTTTGCTCGTTTGTTAACGTACCAAAGAGTTTGATATGTTGTTCACGTAACTCATCTTTGTTGTATTTTAACTCGTCCGATACCAGCCTGTTGTAATGTGCCATTAGGAACATTTCGTTTGGGAAAGGCATGTTTGGGATGCTCCTTAAACTTTTATTATTACAAAGGAGCATGTGCTCGATATATGTAAGGCATATGTTCTTTCTTTGCTCGTCCGAAAGATCCAAATCTGCAAAATTAAAATGCACGTTTTTTAGCTTAATTTAACAAAGCATTTACATAAAATCAAATGTTTGATCTTTAACGTGAATTTTGATGCAGAACTTAATCCACGTTGTTGAATATTATACATGGTTTACTTAGCAAATGCATGTTAAATATTTTAGGAGTGTTTTATGGCTAATCATTGTGGCTATTTAGTAGGGTGTTTTTACTTACATCTTTAAATTAATAGATATAACATACTTACATCTTTAAATTAATAGATATAACTTAATTTTTGTATGTTTCTAACTTGATAATACCAATCTAACACACACGCATTTACAGATTTCATTTCCGATCATCATTGTAAGGTTTTTTTTTTTTTTTTTTTTTTTTTTTTTTTACAAAAAAGAAGGGTTCCATTTTCAAAGCATTTTAATACTCAGTTTATTAACAGTATTTGGGTGGGTTTTTTTTTCAACGATTTTGAAGTTATAAGAGGGTTTGCAATGGTTTAGGGAATATTACTGATTGATTATTGATGCATTTTGTGGTTAATTGCACCATTATAAGGTTGCATTGTTGTTATGCTGTTTAGGTGAATGATTCCCCAAATAGTGAAATCCGATTATTAGGGATTCGTTTAATAACATTATGTTATAGTATAACCCCTTTGTCTTTGTTTAATATTTTGTAGTTTTGAATGTGTATTTTAAAATGATTGGTTTTTTTTTTGGGGGGGGGGGGGGGTATTGTTGTTTTGTTTTTTTTTTTTTTTTTTTTTTTTTTAAGCAACAATGACTGAACGTCATATTCAATGGTTGTTGTTCTTTAACTTATCAAAGCTGCCCCTTTCCTTTTAAGAAACATAGGTTCCCAATTCTTGATCAAGGTTGACTACCATTACTGGAAAAGTCAGTGTGTATTAAGGAAAGCGCTGGAAACGTTGTTTACGGGGAAGATGAAGTCAAGATCCCAATGTTTCATGTTTGATGATGCTGCCTGTTTGGTATGATGCTGATGAACTCAAATAAGTACATTTTATTACTATCATTTATCCTATTAATTTGACTTGTTTTACTATATTATGTATGAGGATTGATACTTAATCGTTTACTTTTGTAATTCTCAGGTAAAAACAAGCATTTGGTGAAACTTGGCGATTTTGGACTAATAATGGAGCAAAACGTGCATAAAGTGAAGAGTCTACTGAAATGAAGAAGATCAAGACTAATCTGATCCAGATGCGCCGCATCTCACTATCAACATGCGCCGCATCTCTATCAAGATATCACCAGATACGATCCAAGATACAAGAGGACATGCGCCGCATCTAATCATGGAGTTACGCCGCATCTTCTGGCGGTGTACGAATATTCCTGAATATTATAATCTTGGACCCCACGCGAAGTTAAGTACATGCGCCGCATCTACTTAAGTAGATGCGCCGCATCTTCCCTCAGACACAAACTATAAATACCCCGTAGACCAGACGCATTAAAGAGATTCGGAAGTTCGAAAACCTAAAGACCGAACAGAAGAGAAGGACGAATTCAGTCAAGAGGCAGCACAAGACACACCCAAATCGAAGATACAAGAGCTGTAAGAAGGTGCTGCATGTATTTAATTCATTAAGTAGTTTTGTTTTATTGTTTTAGCAAACTTTAATTCATCAGGATTGGTGGCTTGTGTAATGTGACAACGGAAAGATTGCACTCCCTTTAATACTTGCTTTCCCATCAATTAAAGTTTATATGTTGATGTCTTTGGTTACTACTTATTAGTGCATTGACCACCTCTGTGTTTATTAGTGGCTTGCGGGCACCCGACTGCGGGACAAGGTGTGGCTCCCACGGTTGTTTCTAAATTGATCACTTAGGAATAACTTTTAGACATAAGTCGTCATTAAGGGTTTACTCGCCGATAAGAATAGGACCAACGAGAAAGGGTTAATTACATACACTTCATATAAAGCTATCAATAAAACAAGTGACAATCTACTTAATCATAAGGACAGCCCTCTTATTGTCTCTAGTATCTATCTGTGTACGTGTGTGCTACTTGCTGATTCGTGCCTATTTGTTTATTTTATTATTTAATTGCAAACAAAACTGTGCCAGTCTCTCAGGCTGAAACCCCCTTGCGTTAGGATATTAAAATACTAATTAGATTAACGAGATTATACGTTCCACTCTTAGTGATCGACACTCTACTTACCATTATCTTCATACTGACCGGGTACACTGCTCGTTAAGTGTGTGTGTTATTGATAAGTCGGCTAAATATAAATTTAAAACTTGAGTAGGCATTAAAACTGCTAAACCGCAACGACACATCACGCGCATCAAGTTTTTGGCGCCGTTGCCGGGGAGTGAATTGTTATTTTCTGTTAATTTGATTAGTATTTTAATTAGGTTTTTCTTTTTATTAGATTAAATTGCATCATTGTACTATTTTGCATATTTGTTGTATTGTGTGTTATTTGTTTGCTTTTGTTTTTATTTTTGTGTGTTTTATTTTTGTTTCGTGTGTTTTATTTTTTGTTTTTATTTTTCGTATTTTTCTGTTCTGCTATCGTTGTACTGTGCTAAATCAAACGATACGGCGCATCTGATCTCTCAGATACGGCGTATTGCGTTTATTTTTTTATATACAACGCGTTTAATTAATTCGATACGACGCATCTTTTCCCCAAGATACGGCGTATCTGTTTTTAATAAGAAAATTTTTTTTTCTAAGCGATAAAATAATACGACGCATCTGCTTTTGCAGATACGGCGTATCTGTTTTTGATAAAAATTTTTCTAAAACATTAACGCCATACGACGCATCTTCTTTTGAAGATACGGCGTATCTATTATTTTAATTAAAAACAGTTTGCGAATTATTAAACAGATACGGCGTATCGATCTCTGTCGATACGGCGCATCTTACTGAATCAAAAATCTTTTATTTTTAAACGTAACGAAAATACGGCGCATTAACTTTCGTTAATACGACGCATTTAATTTTAATTAGATAAATTGATTTTTGATTGATTAATTCGATACGGCGCATTCATAAATTTAAAGCGGCGTATCTATTTTCTGAATAAAGTCTGATTTAATTTTAACGATCATAAGATACGGCGTATCCAACTCTTTGGATACGACGCATCGTCTGCAGATATCAGTAACTTTAATTTTTCGTATTCCGTTTTCGTTATTAATTATCTGATATATTACTTTCTCGAGCATACCCTACTGATGCTTTTGTGATTGATTTCAGGAAGTGCATGACCAGGAGTTCTACGAGGAACTTGATTCAACCTTTCGAAGATCCTGAACGAGCCCTACATTCGCTTAAAAGGCTTTTCAACACAAGAAGCTTTGATCTTTCAAGTTCACTCGAGCTTGATTACTTTTCTGAAGAAAAAGAGGAAGTTGAAACAGAAACAATGGGCGAAAACACTACTATGGAGGAATACATGAACAATACCCGTGCTGATTACACTTCAGGAGTTGCTAGACCTAAGTTTGATGACAAGTCAAAATTTGAGTTGAAGGGACAATTTCTCAAAGAGCTCAGAGAGAATGCTTTCAGTGGGACGGAACAAGAGGATGCTAATGAGCATGTTGAAAAGGTCCTGGAGATTGCAGATTTGTTTACTACAGAAAGTGTCAATACCGATCAACTCATGCTAAGAATCTTCCCAATCTCACTAAAAGGAGCTGCTAACAAGTGGCTAAGGAATGAACCTGCTAGTTCAATCACTACGTGGGAAGGTTTGAAGAGCAAATTCCTGAAGAGATATTGTCCACCTGCTAAGACTGCTAAGAAGATGGAGGCTATCAATAGTTTCAAGCAAGAGCCTGATGAAACCCTTTATCAAGCTTGGGAACGATTTAAAGATTTATTGATAAAATGTCCTCAACACTATCTAACCCCTATGCAGGAAATAATATTGTTTTATCAGGGATTGGACGTGCCTACAAGACAGATTTTGGATGCTAAGGGAGCTGTACCTCAGATGAGTGCAACTAATGCTAGGAAAGCGATCCAAGAAGCTGCTGATCATTCTCAGAAATGGCACGATGGGACCTCTACTAGATCTAAGAGCAGCACTAATTTTGATGGAATTGCTGCTATTCAAGCTCAATTGGATAAAATTAGTAGAGAGATGAAGAAGCGAGATGAAAGAGCATATGCTGCCCAAGTTGGATGTGAAAAATGCGAAGGACCTCACTACACTAAAGATTGCCCGAACAAGAATGAAAGTGAGACGTTTGAAGAAGCTTATTACACCCAATTTGGACAACCATTCCGACCTTCAGCAAGATTTAGGGAAGCTAGTCCGGGATTCTATCAAAAGAACAACTTCAATCCCGCTTATCAAGAGAGGAGGCAGACTTTAGATGATACTTTAAAGCAAATTATGGCCGATGCTGCTAAAAGACATGAAGAGAATACTGCTATGATCAAGGAAATTAGAGCTTCAACGGACACTACTACAAGAAATCAAGGAGCTTCGATCAAAGCATTGGAACAACAAATTGGTCAAATGAGCAAAGTTCTTCAAGAAAGGGGATATGGAAGTTTACCGAGCTCAACTGAAACCAACCCAAGGGATCATGTCAAGGCCATAAGCACCACTGAAGAAGTCACTCCTAATATACCTAGAAGATCGATGAATGGTAATGATGGTGCAAGACCCGAATTTTTCTTTAACTCTTCAATCAGCTTAAGGAGACTACTAAAAGAGAAGACAAAAATTGAAGAGGAGATCAAGGCAACAATGAAAGAAGAGAGCCCTGCAACCGACTCAAATGCCTTGCCTCATAAAGAAAGAGACCCAGGAAGTTTTACTCTACCTTGTTCTATTAATAATATATCTTTCGATAATGTGTTGGCTGACTTAGGAGCTAGTGTTAGTGTTATGCCTCTTAAGACATTCGCTACCCTAGGACTAGGAAAATTAGCACCAACTAAATTACTTATTGAATTGGCTGATAAAACAGTAAAACGACCTGAAGGGATTGCTAATAATGTGCTAGTTAAAATTGAGCAGTTTATTTTTCCCGTGGACTTTATTATACTAGACATGCCCGAGGATGTTAAGATTCCTTTAATCCTCGGAAGACCTTTCTTGTCTACTGCCCATGCTAAGATTGATGTGTTTAAGAGAAAAATTTCATTAAGGGTAGGGAATAATAAACTAGTCTATAAGTGCCAAGATCCAGTTAAAAGCATAATTAGAGGTGTTTATGTGCTAGGATTAAGAGAGCGTATGGACCTCGATCTTGAAGCTAGACTTATGGGAGAAACATTGATTCAAAACAACTCAGCTAATCCTAATCATGAAGACTTTGAGGAATTCATTGACCTTAATGTACCTACAGAACTTAGACGCGATATTGTTAGTGATTCTGATGATGAGTGGTATGATTGTGTAGTAATTAATAAACGTAGGAGAGTAGTTGAGAAAACGAATTTGAATAATGATGTGTTTATTGAACTACCACCCTACCTTGCTTATTTGTGCCTGTATGATAATAAGAATTTCCCGTCTATCATTTTGTCATCTCTGCCCGAAAGGGACAGGACTTTGTTTATACAGATATTAAAGAAAAACGGCGTGGAAATTAAGGACGAGCAAGGAGTGTTCAATATTACTAAATTGGGGATGAAGGAGCGTGATGTTTCCGACTCCTTCAATGATCGATACTAAAGTGCTGAACGTGAGTCTAACTTGAAGACTCTGGAATAAAGACAAGTGCTTACCGGGAGACAACCCGGATTTATCTTTTATTATTCTGTTTTCTGAGTCGAGTCAGTCCAGGCCGCACGAAGATACGGCGCATCTCAGTCCTGAGATGCGACGCATCCTCTGCAATGGTCATATCTTATTTTATTTTTCTGCATTTTTTATTTTTCGACTTTAAAACTATTTATCAGTTTATTTTAATGCGGCGCATCCCTGGTTAAGGATGCGGCGCATCTTTATTCTGATCCGTATTTATTCCAGGCTCGATACGGCGTATCTTCTTCAATAAGATACGGCGCATCGACTGACCTGATGATTTTCAGTTTTAATTTTTAAGTTTTATTTTTATCTAACTACTAATGTATTATGCAAGTTGAACCTTTCTTATCTTAGGTGTGTTTTAAAAGTGTTGGTGGTATTATAGTTTCCTGGATTTCCTGTGGATAAATCAAGTATGAAGCTTTAACGTTCTAATCCACAAGAAGTTGATTTTTGCTCATATACAAATGGAGGATCATACCGAGCAAATCTCAGGGGAGTTTTTCCGTTCTAATTCTTTTTATTTCCAGTTTTTAACCTTTTATACAAACAACGAGGACGTTGTTTAACTTAAGTGGGGGGATAGGAGAATTAGAACACTTAACAATTACTTGTCCTAAACTTTTTCAAAAATTATGCTTAAAATGTGCTTAATATATCAAACTTAAAAATTTTTTAGCATGTTTTTGTTTAAGATCTAAGTTGCATAACTGCACACATGACGTTATTTTCAAAAATTGTGATTTTTACAAAATTCACAAATCTATGAGTGTGCCGGTGACTTGTAAACTTTAGAACTTGGCTTGTATACTATTCGAGACCACCATAATGAGTATTATTTATATAATTGGAATGACTTGTCTAAATTGGTAAAATTTCTAGGATTACACCAAATAGCCTTTATATGTTATGTGTTATTAACTAACTACACTGGTTAGTTAACCCCCGTATAAACCCTTTTGTTACTCTCATTTTAAGAGTAAGATACCCTAGAAAAACCCTCAGAGCCATTCCTTTCGTTTCTTACACCTATGTTTAAAATGTTTCGTTACACCTTAAACCTTAGCCTACCCTGTAGATTAGAATCCGTGGTTGGTTAATTGCTATAGGCAGAGTGTGTTTCCTTACATTACCTGTGTTCGCGTGCGTAATTCATTATATATGGTTAGGTCGGGAAATTGCACAATGCAAATTGGAGTGAAAGTAAATATTGTATATTTTTGAGTTTATTTTTCGTGTGTTTACTACTTTCACTATTAGCGTTATTTCTGAAAGTATGAAAAGTATGAATAAAAATTATCCGGAAAGAAAGTTGTAGTGATGTGGTGAAATTTTACACATCTATGTTTATGTTTCAAAAAAAAAAAAAAAAAAATAAAATAAAAATAAAAAAAAAAGAAAGAAAAAAGAGTTGGATGTTTATTTTAAGCCAACGATGTAAAGTTATGTAAGTGGTCGATATCACCACTATTTGTTGTATTATATCTATGGATTGAATGGGAATTGGCAGTTATGGGAATGCCAATTAAGGATTATTCTTTGATTAAGATTTTGTTGAGTATAATTCGTGTCTACCTAAAGCGTGTGTTTCAAGTGTTAAAGCGTGAGTTATTCAATGATATGAGTCTTATTCATGGGATGGTTGGGATAGTGATTAACCACACTTAGGATTTTAATTTATTTGTTTTGTTTATTTTTATTTTTATTTTTACACCAATTTATATCCCAAATGTTATCCATACCCTGTATTGTTCTTTATCCAACCGAACCTTTGATTTATTGAGATTAGGGATTTGAGCAATCTTAAGTATCGTAGTCGTGGATTCGGCTATGTATTTATGATTTTGTCGCCCTTTTTGATATATTATTATTGGTGAAGTTTGGACCTATCTTTAGCCTATTTGAGATTAGGGATTTGAGCAATCTCAAGTATCGTGTTCGTGGATTCGATCATGTATTTGTGATTTTGTCGCCTTTTCTGGAATTTGAGATCGATAGAAAAGAGAATAATTAACCCTTAAGCCTAAAAACCCTTTTTACCGCTTTAGACTTGTTATTCCTTAGCTTTAGTGGTGGAGATGTGTATACTTGCCAAGCTTATGATAGAATATTCGTCGCGACTGGACAGTTAAACGATTAGATTTGCTTTTATCGACTTATTTTATTTTACTTCTAATTCGTTAAGTGTTTAGTTGTGTGATTACGAAATAAACGAATACATGCTTAAATATAAAAATAAATCCTAACATCTTTTAGGATACATTTTCATGAGATTTAATCTAAGGTTTACTTGGGGACAAGTAAAGTTCAAGTGGGGGATATTTGATGAACTCAAATAAGTACATTTTATTACTATCATTTATCCTATTAATTTGACTTGTTTTACTATATTATGTATGAGGATTGATACTTAATCGTTTACTTTTGTAATTCTCAGGTAAAAACAAGCATTTGGTGAAACTTGGCGATTTTGGACTAATAATGGAGCAAAACGTGCATAAAGTGAAGAGTCTACTGAAATGAAGAAGATCAAGACTAATCTGCTCCAGATGCGCCGCATCTCACTATCAACATGCGCCGCATCTCTATCAAGATATCACCAGATACGATCCAAGATACAAGAGGACATGCGCCGCATCTAATCATGGAGTTACGCCGCATCTTCTGGCGGTGTACGAATATTCCTGAATATTATAATCTTGGACCCCACGCGAAGTTAAGTACATGCGCCGCATCTACTTAAGTAGATGCGCCGCATCTTCCCTCAGACACAAACTATAAATACCCCGTAGACCAGACGCATTAAAGAGATTCGGAAGTTCGAAAACCTAAAGACCGAACAGAAGAGAAGGACGAATTCAGTCAAGAGGCAGCACAAGACACACCCAAATCGAAGATACAAGAGCTGTAAGAAGGTGCTGCATGTATTTAATTCATTAAGTAGTTTTGTTTTATTGTTTTAGCAAACTTTAATTCATCAGGATTGGTGGCTTGTGTAATGTGACAACGGAAAGATTGCACTCCCTTTAATACTTGCTTTCCCATCAATTAAAGTTTATATGTTGATGTCTTTGGTTACTACTTATTAGTGCATTGACCACCTCTGTGTTTATTAGTGGCTTGCGGGCACCCGACTGCGGGACAAGGTGTGGCTCCCACGGTTGTTTCTAAATTGATCACTTAGGAATAACTTTTAGACATAAGTCGTCATTAAGGGTTTACTCGCCGATAAGAATAGGACCAACGAGAAAGGGTTAATTACATACACTTCATATAAAGCTATCAATAAAACAAGTGACAATCTACTTAATCATAAGGACAGCCCTCTTATTGTCTCTAGTATCTATCTGTGTACGTGTGTGCTACTTGCTGATTCGTGCCTATTTGTTTATTTTATTATTTAATTGCAAACAAAACTGTGCCAGTCTCTCAGGCTGAAACCCCCTTGCGTTAGGATATTAAAATACTAATTAGATTAACGAGATTATACGTTCCACTCTTAGTGATCGACACTCTACTTACCATTATCTTCATACTGACCGGGTACACTGCTCGTTAAGTGTGTGTGTTATTGATAAGTCGGCTAAATATAAATTTAAAACTTGAGTAGGCATTAAAACTGCTAAACCGCAACGACACATCACGCGCATCAGATGCTGTTGAATAAATTCTCTCGGTATGTTTTCTGTGAACCTAAACTTTTATTGTGGCTAATGTAATCATATGTTAGGATAAGTATGTGTAAATTATGTGTATTTGTTGTTCTGTAACATGGACATGCCAGTCATAAATTCCTATAAGTATGGATGGAGTACGTAGACCTCTAGACAGTGTTTGTCTTCTAAGGCAATGTTTCGTTTATTAGGAGTTATATTGAAGTTGTTGTTTTTTTTTTTTTTTTTTTTTTTTTTTTTTTTTTCATTAGGAGTCATATTGAAGTTGTTATCGTTTATTAGGAGTTATATTGAAGTTGTTAGTATTTTGTTTAACATGAGTTATAATTGTATAAGTTATACAGATGGGTTGTTATTAACATATTTTATTATATTAAAAACTTCATACCTGGATTATTCCTCTTTATTCGTTCCGCGTGTAGTACATTAGTAGCCATCACTTCCCATGTCTTTTCGTAAACAAACTCCGGTCGAGACATGCAATCTGTCATAATCAGTATGACATAAAACTTCCGCAGGTAGTTTCCGGGTCCCCATAGGCTGGCTTCTAACAACCCGTCGATATATTCCTTATCATCTTCCAGTAGACCTCATGCCTGGCATGCCTCTTTGTATGTATTGTACGTAACACCTTCAAATTTTTTAAAATCGACCCAATCTTGTGCGCCGGGGACTTTGTTAATCAAGACTCTTAAGTAGAACAGCTCCCCGGTTGATGGTGACATGTGATGTACACGTCCAATGCACGTGCCTTTCTGTCTTTTTGCCCAAATCCTCTCTCTTGCTTCCATACATAGTGCTGTGGAAACTCGTGGTAAAGTAGAGTTCTTGCTTCTACATCCTTCTGGTTTGTTTTCATCCACTGGACAAATTTCGTGTCATTTACGGATGCCTTATCCAACGTACAGTCAATGCTTTCCGAAGCATCAAATATAACTGATTGTTCGCCTTCTAAATGAAATGGCAAACGCTCAACCGGAGGGAATCTGTAATGGATGTCAAATTTGTAAATCCTCCATGCTGCTTCACAAGCCGAAAGGTATCAACAATCGTAGTAATCACTGACATCGTCTATCTCTTGGTCTTCTACAGCCGTCGTGGCACTGTCTGGACCCTTGTTTATATATTTGAAAAGATATTTTATGGAACCTATCTGGTTGCACCACTCCACATTAATATGTGATTGGTACCGTCTCAGCAACCCTGGATTGTAAGGTACCACGTATCCGTTGTGTAATTCTGACCCACTCTTTGTTATTGTACAACCATCGTTCCACCTTTTATAAAGTGAGTAACCACTTTCATCAATGACTGTTGAATCTTTAAATTCTTTGGGGAATTTCTTTGCGCATTTTTTTTTACCGTGCACGGGCAAGTTGGGCGCTGGGGGCCACACGGTCCATGCATCATATGATCAGTAACGATCTCATACATTTCAGGATCTTCATTTTTATCCCGTATTTCTGCTGAAATAAAACGATCAATTTGTCCTGTTGTCTTGATTTTATCATGTTCTTCCAGGAAAAGCAGAATATGGGTATGTGGTAGGCCTCTTTTTTGAAACTCAATAGTATAAACAGCTGCATTAGGTTGATAATGTTAAGTACGATATATAATTAATAATAGTTGATGCAATTACTTTGTATTCGCTAATAAATGTATTATGATTATACCTGCTTTCAAATGTCCAAAATAATGCCGATCTTTAAAATCTCTCATTAGGGAGTCTAGCTTTTGTTTAAAGACTCTTGTTATCGCATCATGTCTGTCTTCAGACTTCAATCCCTTATCTGCGACAAAACGTGCAATTTTCGGCCAGTTTGGGTTGCACGTAAATGTGATAAACAGGTCAGGATATCCGTAAACCTTGCAGATTGTCATGGCATCTAAATAATTTTGCATCATGTATCTTGGACTCCCGGTAAATGACGACGGTAATATAACCTTTTTCCCTCGTAACGTGACCCCAGAATCTTCTTGCTCTACCAATTTTGCAAGTTTAGAATATGTTTCACTTCTCAAATCCTTTTGTTGATTTTTAATATACGACATCCTTTCAGATTCTATCATAGTGTATGCGTCAACAATAAATTGTTGGCATAGTCTCCTTGCATTGAGTATCATTGAGAAAACACCCGTCCTTTCTTGCAGTCGATACGCAAAATACTCCCTCATTGTGACTCTTGTTTTCTTGTTTGTTGATGTATAATCAGTAACACCCACGTGGTATATATCTGTCCAGTAACCATCTTCTGCATAAGGGAATAACAATGGGTACTGCAATGCCAGATATGACGGGTGCAATTCACTAATTCTTTTAAGACCTCCCTCCTGTGGGTGTAAAATAATGTCTCTTTTATTAGTTGTTGTGTCAAAATCCCCAACTATGAGACCTCCAATTTCATCAGCTGTGGGTAGGTTATAATTTCTACCATCCCGTTCTCTTGTACCGATAAGGCGTAATCTGAACCTTGTTTCATCGCCTCTCCTGACCAACCGTTCTCCAGCCATTCTGAACTGACCAACTAATGGATTAATGGTATCCAGCATGTTGCGTAAATCAACAGTCAATTGGTGGTCTACGATATAGTCACTTGATGTTGATGTGCCATCGATAGTGCTGTATAAAACGAATATAATTCTATTAATATATTGTTGCTTACGGAAGGAATGCATGAACAACATGCACGTAATGACGTAATAATTAATGGTGGCATACCTGACTGAATTAATTCTGTTTTGTATTTCGTTCTGTGAGTCATAGATATATAACTGCGCAAAAACAGGGGGTCTATCGCCCTCTGGCAACATACTTCCCATCCTATGGTAATTTTCTCCCTGAATCCTGTAACAATATGCTCCATAACCCTGGTTAACAGACGTATCCTGTTTTGCACCCATGGATGTGAATGAAAACATTGAATTGTATCGCCTAATGTTATCAATGAAATCCTTGCTTTTTGGATGTTCACCGTTCATAAGTTGTCCCAGCAATTGCGGTGGATTCTTAACTTCAGTTCCTAATTTCACCTTTCCTTTCCCACAGCATATAGAGTATGATCCCGTGCCTGAAGATGTCGTTCCCACCGTAGCCTCATCATGCCATAATAGTGCATCGCATGATTCACACGTGTAAATAGGATCTCCATGGTCGAAATAATCTGCGAATAGATAATGAGTTAAATAATTAGAAAAAAAATACAATCATATTGTTTTGGTAACAGATGTTGTTTTTGCAGGAATGTGTCTAATGATTGTACCATTAGATATTCCTTTAAATAGATTTTTTTGTGCATCTTGATTGTTTGCTGAGGTAGTACTATTTAAACCCTCACGTCTCGGTATTTTTTTCGTAGGTGTTCTTATTTTATCCTGTAGTCTCTGTGATTTGCGTTTTGAAATGTGTACACCAGACTGGATGGTTCCAAGATACGTGGGCTCTTTAGGTATAGCTGCAACAAAAATGAATGAATAACAGATAATGATTAAAATATTTCTTAATCACTTGTTGAGCGAATGATAACTGTATTACATGTTTTGGTTGGGTCTTTGAATGGACGCCCTCTTGGTCTCTTTGTTGGTGTTGGATATTCACAGCTTGTTTGTTGGTTGATTTCTTTGTCTGTCTTTGTTTTGGTTTGAGAAGGCGTGCGTGTTGGCCCTATATTGAAACTACTGGAATCTGTTGCAAAATGAAGTTACATTAATATAACTAAGTAATCGTCATTGTAGGAAAATATAGTCCGTAAATAGTATGTTGCGTAGTTTCAAATAATTGAATTACCTGTTTGGACTGGGTATATCGGTGGTCGGCCACTCGGTTGAATGGGTTCTAAATTTTGTATACACGATGTGTTACCTGTAATTCTATGCGTTGTTTGTGGTCTTCCACTTGGTCGAATTGCCAAATCATCTAATGCAGCTGCCATGTTAATAATACCACATTTATATTGTAAATTTGTTAGGGTTGTATAGTACATTAAAGTGTTGTAGCAAAATGAAGTTACATTAATATAACTAAGTAATCGTCATTGCAGGCAAATATAGTCCGTAAATAGTATGCTGCGTAGTTTCAAACAATTGAATTACCTGTTTGGACTGGGTATATCGGTGGTCGGCCACTCGGTCGAATGGGTTCTACATTTTGTATACACGATGTGTTACCTGTAATTCTATGCGTTTTTTGTGGTCTTCCACTTGGTCGAATTGCCAAATCATCTGATACAGCTGCCATGTTAATAATACCACAGTTATATTGTAAATTTGTTAGGGTTGTATAGTACATTAAAGTGTTGTAGAAAAAGTTTGTAGATGTTTAGTTGATTTTGAGATTAAATCAGTGTTTATTGATGGTGGAAAAGCGCATGCTGCGTAGTTTCAAACAATTGAATTACCTGTTTGGACTGGGTATATCCGTGGTCGGCCCCTCGGCCGAATGGATTCTACATTTTGAATACACGATGTGTTACCTATAATTCCATGCATTTTTTGTGGTCTTCCACCAAGTCGAGTTGCCAAATCATCTGATACAGTTGCCATGTTAATAATACCACAGTTATATTGTAAATTTGTTAGGGTTGTATAGCATATTAAAGTGTTATAGAAAAGGTTTGTAGATGTCCATTAGTAAGGTTTGTAGATGTTTAGTTGAGTTTGAGATTAAATCAGTGTTTAATTGATGGTGGAAAAGTCCCATAATCTATAATGAATATACTTTAAATTTAAACAAACTTGGGTATACTATATTTATCTACTACTATATAATAGCACATATGTTAACAAAATTTTAACATTTGATAAGTAACACACGAATTGTATTATTTTGATTTAAATATATGCTTATATTTGGGAATGATTTGATCCTATCATATACTTAAAATATAAGATAATTACCCAGGTTTAATTATATTTAGATGGGATTTAGTATTTAAATATAAGAATACAACCCAAAAGATAACCATCAACTGGGAAATCGTTCTCAATGGCACAATTTCAGATTTTAGATGAGCTAATGAATCTCTATGGCTCGTCCAAATTTCATGACTGCATGCGTGTGTGGTTTGTGCAACAGGCCGGTGAAGAGGCGGCCTGTGCAAAATTGATTCACGCTTGTTGCGAGCATCTCAGGAGGTTAATAGCGAAGAAACGAGTGATGATAGTTGACATGGAAACATTAGGACCTCGTGTGTCGCACTGGACTCGCTTGATGCTTTGAAGAAAACTCAACAGAGGCATCGGGTATTGCTTGAATTGTTGGGAGAATTGTGTGTTCAAACCAAAGATGCCGTTCGCGAAGAAGAAGCTAACGCAATGAAGATGAATGACTTTAATTAAGTTTGTTTTATTAGTTTTTTCCTATACAATGTTTGGTTATTCCACTTGCTTAATCTATTTGTGAATATATTTTTTTGTTGGTATCTTTACATGAATGCTTCCACACATATCCACAATCACAGTTATAGTTATGGTAATACGAATACTCAAAAAAAATTTAAAAACGTAACTTATTATTCGAATAACAAAAACAACAATCCAACTAAACATATAGATCTTAAAGTAAATAAAATGCTAAGAAATAAACAGACTGTTTTCAATATCTTTGTAAACATCAACAATTTTCTGTTGTGTTTCTGCTATTGTTGTATTCCGAGCATCAATTCTCTGCTGGCGTTCTCGTATGATTTCTTCATCCTTTCTGTTTTGTTCTTCAAGAAGCTTTATACGCTTGTTGTAGAGATCAACCAATGTTCATTCAGTTCCGTAATCGCATGTTTGACATTTATCCCATATATGCTGGGGTATGTCGAAAACTTGTACTTGTCTGGAATTGGATGAATAGAATCATCTCTTGGTCGTTTACTTGTCCTCGAAACGCATTTGATGATGATGATGCCATGGAAGTTTTAAAGTAGAAG